>BJBW01014802.1:0-21738 GCA_004320125.1 Scolopax mira
TATGAATTGATCTACCTGGTGGGACTCTGTCTGCCAGACTTCAATGCTACTGGACAGAGGAGGGGATGGATGTCTGACCAGTGTACTGCTCCAGACAACGGAACAGGGTTATGTGAACCAACACTTCTAAGACATGCCGGTGTTCCTTTCCAATCAAATTATTTTCAGCTGAAATATTTTTCTATTACAACACGCATGGTTTTGCAGTTTCTCACCCAGTGGAAAAAAGAAAAAAAATAAACACAAGACAAAACCAAAAAAACCCAAATGTCTGAGGAACCGAGAGACACAAAACATAATTAATCAAAAGTCCAATTTCCATTCAGAAACCACTTTTGACTGTGCCTAATTAGACTTTAAATCTACCTTAACACAGGACAGTTTTTTCCTAGAGCAGTACCTCCTCTACACAGCACACCTGGTCCCTGCCAGCCGTGCTCTGGAGGGACCTATCACTGTACCTACCTCTCATCTTCATAGAGATACTTGGGTACATTTTACAAGTGAATCACAGCTCTGCACTAAAAGCTTTCACATCTGGGTACATCTAATCTTATACTAGAAAAAAACCCTGCAATAATAGGTTGTTCTTTTATTTTAAAAACATTTCAACTGTACTAAAAGTGCTAATTCAGTTTGCTCAGTACAAACCATTCCAGCAGTAAATGCAGGCTGCATGTCCCTTATTAGCTAATTCTCTCACATCAAGCTCATTTAAATCTATTTGTCCCAGACCACCCTCTTTAAGGGGGGAAGGAGGAGGATGGGATCTCCTGCTACTCAGGCTCCCATCCTATTTATGACTGAATGTTTAAGGATGCTTTACAAAACTTTCTCAGTCTCCTCTTGTAATTCAAATCAATTGTAGCCATAAAACAAAAATTCTGGAATTTATATTCCCCCCCCCCTTGGAAAAAAAAAATAAAAGGTTTAATTTGATAATTGAAGAAATAAAAGGATCTTTTCAAACCTGACATTAAAAATCTCTAATAAAAATGGGGAAAATGAAGGTCTAGGATGACAGTCTTTATCAAAGTGTATATAGAGACATTATATGTTCCAGTAATTGTTTAGGCCGGTGAATTAATGAATCCCTGGCTGTAAGTCTCCATTTGAAATTATTTCAGTGGTGTCTGCTGCTCTGCTGCTTTGGAAAAGCCTGTTGTCTGAAGCTCTGGAGAAGGGCCTTGAACCCTGCCATTCAATCCCTTTCAGCCCATCAGCTGAGTCTAATTGCCAGAAAGCACACGAGACCCCTAAGCCTGATTGTTCCCCGACCTCCTTTGAGGTTCTGAGGCATGAAAAGCAAAAGGGAAAAAAAAGCTCTCTTTTGATCTTCTGTTTCTTTCTCTCTCTCTCTCTCTTTTTTCCTGCCTACTCCTACTCTAAGAATGACACATTTCTTTATATGGCTTCTCCTTCTTATAAAGACAATAATTAATAAGGCCTTTATAAAATGAGGCTTGAATTGGTGTCACCTTCAAGGGTGGTCCGGGGCTCTGAAGTGAAACCCCCGGTGGGCTTAGGCATTGCATGGCCTTTGCACAGGTCAGGTTTAAATACCCTGACCTCAATTTTCACTCTCCTCCACTAATGAGCCGATTCACACATGGATACAAAATTATACGAGGGAAAAGACAAAAGAAGCAAGGTGTAGTTGACACCACATTGGCCAAATTTTATTATCATCTTTGTGCCTATGACATCACAGCTGTGGACATTGTCAAAGCGGTGAAACCACTCACTTTCCCCCCCCCAACTCTACTTCTTTTTGTCCCCTGCCATCAGCTTTATATAATTACTTTCACAAACTCACACTCTCTGCCTATTATTTGCTCAGATGTCATGAAGCTGCACCGTTAGGTGGGACTGGGGACCAGTCTGGGTTCTTGTGTGGTTACACATGCAGAACTGGGTCGCTTTTCTTGAGGTTCTGCTTCACTACCTCACTGTCAATTGTGAGGATAAAGCGGCATTATGTGTATCTATTCTATTTCACAGGCTTATCAATTTGACACCAAAAGTTAAAAAAAAAAAATAAAATCATCACACCAGGGATGTTACGTGTCCATTAAAAGAAAATTGTTGATGGTTGACATTGAATGAGTTGTCAAAGACAGCAAGACACGCATTGCGTAAGTTTCTCTATTAATGCAAAACAGTTAACAAGTTTATTAGAGGAGAAGCTAAAGGGGGGAAAAATGATGCTCTGACAGCCACACCCGTGGGTTGTAAACCTGTCAAATCCTGTCAGAGGAGCAAGGTCAGTGTTTGGATTGAAGAGGGAATCAGCAGGAGGCACTCTTCCTCTGAGTCAGTGGATCCCACACCCAGGCGCTGTTGGAGCTGTATATAGGACGCTGCCTCAGGGCTAATTCACAAGCTAATGTTTCTTCCTGACACAGACACAACATGTTGTTGATAAGCTAAAAAACAAGTACTAGTTTTTTTTATATATACTGAGTATTTCTAGTAATTAAAAAAAAAAACTAACCCAAGCGACTTTTTCTTACCATAAGAGAGCCGACTCTAAAGTTTAATCAGGCAATTAGGTTCTACTGTCCTTAATCTCTAATATGGTTACAAATGGTTGTTTTCATAACTCCTTGTCCCGAGATGTTGGGCAGAGCTGTGGTTTAATGCTGACCGAGCTCCAAGAGCTGGGCTGGGCAGAGCTCAAGCCTGGATTGATCCCTGTGCCTTAATCTCGCTTTTCAGGGGAGGTGTAAAGCTGCTGAATAAAAATATGCAACATGCTGGGAAGTCTTTGAGCTAAAAAAAAAAAAAAAAAAGTATGCTATCACCTTTGGGACAATTTTGGAGGTCTCACCTCTCAGGCAAAACTCAAAATGAATTAACGCTATTCTTATTAAGAACAAACGGAACTTTAAAAACATTTGTTCATTAAACCCCATAATACAACTATTTGGCTAATAATCCTTTCATCCTTCTGCAAAATACAGACGACTCTGGGCTGCTAAACAACAGGTATTTAACAAAGCACGATAACTCTCCACAGGCAACTCCCCTCAGCAAGGAATTACTGAAAAAGGGATACTATTAATTATCAACATTTTGTCATGCGGGGGATTTAAAGGAAAACGAATTAGCAGAATTTTTACTTGATTTTTTTCAAAAAACTTTGCAATCTCCATCGCCCCTTTGTCTTTTTTGAGACAGATTAGTTTTGCAAATATAATGTTGAACAGGAAATGTCCTAGTGGATGCGCATCATACTGGTACACACACAATAATCCAAAAGACAAGCACTTTAGAACATAAAATACCCAATACACTATGCTTAAAACTCTATTAAAAAAAGGGGGGGGGGGGGGAATTTTATCAGATCACTTTCAGCCTGAAGTATTAAAAAAAACTCCAAACACCACAGACACAAAAAAAACCAAACCAAAAAACAAAAAGAGAAACCTAATATATGCACATGAATTTCCTGCCTGTGTAGGTGATATCTGTCAATGCTGGTGGTTAAGGAGAAGAAAGTGACACACACCCCCCCCCAGCTGATTTTACAAAATGGATGAACTCCTTAGTGACGCATGAAGACATTTTTCACTTCGGCAGGATAAGGCAAATATATGGGTTTGGTAGTTATTTTTCCCCTTCAAATCATGTATATTAAGGACATTTGCTGGCAGACACTTCCCATATTGCATGGGGACTGCCAGTGAACAATCAAAACGAGCTAATAACTCTCTTTGGGCACATGCTGCTGGAAGAAAGCAAACTGGAATAACCTGATTTCACCTCACTGATAGCTTTTTGTATGATGGCTAATCAAGGCTATAAGTAAAGAATGAATTAATTATTGTCTTAACGGGTTTTTTTTATCAATTTCTATTTAACTTCCAAAGAGCCAGTGTATTTATGAATACCTTCTAGGAAATTGATATCACATCTTTGACACATTTCTCTCAAAATAATAAAAAAAAATAATATTGGGTTTGGCTTTTTTAAACGGAAACAAAGTAATGCAAAATTATAGTTACTACTGATGAGACCAAAAATTCTGGGTCTGATCTTCATTTAATTAATATAACTAGGTAAAGGTGCATTGAATGATGGAAATTTTACTTGCTGAGGATCTGGCCTAATTCCTAAAAGCAATACCTTATGTTAGGATGAGAGGGTAATACAAGCTCTTTCCAAGTCACTGATGGGGCTGAGGGAATATCAGTTTATTTTACTTTTAGCAAAGTACTAATAAGCAGAGCTCTGAAGTACAGAGCAAAACTAAACTAAAAGAGAAGAAATTAATTGAACACTCAGTAACCAACAAAGTAGGTATTCTTTAATTTGCAAAAAACCCCAAGAAATAGAGAAGTTAAGGCTTCTAGGATCACCAAAACTCCCCTATCCAGAACACAAAGAATGAATCAGATTATTCCTTTTTTCTTTCTGCACCATCAGTCTAGTTGCTATCTTCTCAGATGTATTAAATTTCTAGGCTGTCCCTTGCAGTGTATAGGATGGCAAAATTAGGTCTTCTTTATAAAGCACAGAGAAGAAGTAAAGGACAGTCTAAAAAGTCTATTTTTAGCACATTTAATATGAATTGGGCATTGTACCATTCTGGGAAAGAGTGTATTCCCTAGGCATAGTTATCCAAATATAGAAAACACAAAATATGATCATGCTACATAGAATAAAGTATTATGGTACTAAGTCTGTTTCATTTCACGCAACTATGTACAGTGACAGGGTGAAAAATAAGGATATATCATAGTCTAAAATGTATATAAAATACTTAAAACTGGAAAAGGAAATGCCTGGATCTTCACTCTTTTACTATGTTTTATAGCAGTGGAAATCAAATGGGCTTTTGGGTGAGTAAAGTACTACAGTAACGGCAGTAGAGCTTAGTTATGTAAAAACATAAATATCCATCTAGCAAAAAAGCCTTAGATATATTCAACTATATCATAGAGTAGTATTTATCTGAACATACTTACATAAAAGCAAGCTACAATGTGATAAAATTCGTAAGACTTTCACTGGGCTAACCTTGTAAATGCTGTCCTGTTCGAGGATGAAAAGTATTTATAAAACAGCCTGAATGAACACCCATTTGAGAGCAATCTTTCATTTTTATAGTACCTCAGTTACTTTTTTCCACTGAAAAAAAAAAAAAGGAGGGTGGGGGGGAAATGCCTTCCTTCTGAGACCACCCACAACCAGCAGAGTGAAGAGCACATGGGCTTCTTCATGGATTCACTATGAAACTGCTAATACCCAACAGCCAGCACACCCTCCGGGGAAGTTGCTTAGACACGAAACTAATAAAGACATCTGCACATGTCTCCCTGCAGACACAGCTCCAAAAGGGATGTCTCTTCACCAATATTTCCTTTGACACCACCACATTCTAATAGGTACCTTATGAACGCTGCAGTACTCCAATTCTAAAAGTGCTGGCTGTGGAAATATTTCTCTAAATATGATTCCACTACCCCACCCTACCCCCAATACTCAACACACAGATATTTCTATATTCTTAAACCTGTCACAATATTACTAATTAGAGGAGTTCAAGAGCCCTGGAAATCTTAACTTCCTCAGCTCAGCTGGTGTTTGTAGCAATTTCATTCTCTTGGTAGCATCACTTTGCCTAAAAAGATTCGCTATCTCAGATGGAACAGCACCACTGGCTTCTTTTTTCACTAGAGATTCGTGTCACCAACTTGCAATTCCCCTCTTTGCACCAAGCCTTACTGAAAGCACAGAAATTTGCTGTAAAATTGTTTTGTACCCAACCTATAACCTGAATTTAAGCCTTATGAATTCCAGTAGGAAAGAAATCAGGTCTCAGGGCATAGAAATTTCTATCTTGGCTCTCGCAGCATGTATAGACCAGCGGATTATTGAGGTTCTGCCCCAATTTAAGTGCCAAATAAAATACTCCATCACTTGCACTGTCTATAGGTACTGCTGCCACAAAGCCTTTGGCCAGAAGTTTGTTCTGCCTATTCACCAAAGAAAAGCTGAACTCTTGGTCTTCAGCAGCAGTGAAAGATTCGTTTCTTTCGCCATCATCTCCAATATGGACATAGTCCAAACAAAGGGCTAAACTTGATCAAATTCTATATACTTGTGGTTGAATATACTGCAAGGTTTCTTTTCCAATTCACTAAAAGTGCAGACACTTTTGGTACTAAAAGTTTGTCACTACGGAGACTTTGCTGAAAGCTCTTACAGATAAAAAAAAATAAATCCGTTTTTAATGAATTCAACCAAGGAGGAGCAAATGGAAACACCAAATGGCAAATGCTGCTTTTTTTTCCCCCCCAAACAATTACAGCATTATTTTATGTGAAATCTGTAACAATGCGAGAAAATTAGTGTGTGTTCTATTCAAAAGATACTGCAGGATGGATTAACATTTATGATCCAGAGTTCAGTGACTTGGATGTTTTCATTTTCTTTTTTTTTATATTAATTGGATTTTCCAGTATACACTGAAGTGGTAAAATGCATTTAATCAATATGCTTTGGGACTAAATTAGCAAAGTACTAATTTTGTTGTGCAAGGTTATATTATGTATTGTACATTTTTAATCACAGTATTTTCAGTTTATTTCTCATTTGCGAATCTTATGATCCCATTGTGTATAATGCAAAGAGAATGGAGAGTCAGGGTAAGCCTCAGGAGTTCAACTACAGAGAGGAGTTCTTTCAAAGGGTTGGGCTTATTAGCTTCTCATCCTAACCTGAACAGTTTGACGTGAAATTGTTACACAGTCACATTGCCTGACAGTTAGCAAGAGCTGCAGTAGCTCATCCAGCATTGTGTCTTAAATTTTAATAAATATTTTTGAAAGAGAGATGCCTGTGGAAGAGATGTGGAAGGCAGTTGCTTTAGGGAAGCTGACCCTAAGTGCTTCACCAGTCCCAGGCGTAGCCCACATCCTTCAAGGGTCATGTGGCAGAGGAGCAGGAGACTAGAAAGCAGCCCTGATGAGCCCTGGTGCTCATCCAGCTGAGAGAGGAAAAGGACAAAGAACCTGTCTGCGCTGCTCCACAAAGGGAGAAAACTTCCACTAAATAGCAGAACGGGGAGAAAAGTGCCAAAGAAGCCCCCTAGATCAGATACCAAGAAAGAGAGTGGAACGGACAGGACAGATGGGTGCTTATGGCCCCATTGGCTGGGGACAGGGATCAAGGACACCCACCTGCCCCCTTCGACCTGGACCCTATGGGAGGAGTGCAGGACAAGATCCTGGGTGTGTGGTGAAGAAGGAAGAGTTGCCACGGCCACAGATGCGTTCCCAAACATTCGTACCACATTTGCACACTACCAGAATGGGGCAAATTTCATGAAAGTCAGTTGTGCCCAAAAGATCGCATTCTATTGAACTATCCAGAACATGTTTTATTCTGATGTAATGCTTTTATGCTAAAATACAAAGCCTGCCAGTACAAATTACCAGGTTAAACAACTTTTAACCAGCTTAGTAAAATTATACTGGACCCATGTTTTGTGTTGCAGGGCTACAGCTTTTTTGACCCAATGTCAGGAGCCCAAAAGTCAGCCTTACTCTGATCTGATTCATGTCCCGGGCTGAGAAGTGCAGTTGTGGTTTACATGAACACAAGGCAGGAAAGATAGATCTCTTCCATTCAGCTAGAGGCTCCCGTTGGTTTAAGCCCTGAAAATCACTATGCATTCCTGAACAGGATCCTGCATCTGGCAAGGGAAACTGAGGCAGCTGCTGGGGTTTCATCCATGAAACAAATTTAGTATCAAAGTAGCATCTTACCTTCCTCTAGAACATATCTCCCTTCTCCCTCTGGAGCCAACATTTGCTCCTTTAGCCCACACTTTTCTGTCACTTTCACTCAAAATAAAGAAAGTGACATTTACGGTGCAACACCACTAAAGGTAAAGGCTACTCTCAAGATTCATTTTAATCTGAGTCTTTTGAAAGGGAAAAAAAAAAAAAAAGGTTGCTTTGGCAACAGCCTGGGGCTGGCACTGCAGCCCTGGTTCCCGTGGAGGCACTGAGGTACGGTGCCTGCAGCACTTCTCAGGGGGTGGCTCTCCTCAGCATCACCCTCTAACCACAGGCTGTACCTGAAAGGCACATGGAGGTCTTCACTTTAATGGCTCAGGATGGAAAGTAATGATTTGCTCAGTAGTGGAGAACCAGTGTTAACTGTCTAAAATGGTGTGAATGGCTCAGATGTTGAAGGGCAGTCTATCAGGCACCAGACAGTATTATCAGGATCACCTGTCTGTCAGCTGCATTACCTGCTCTCCCCTGATTCATTTGTTTTAAAGGAGTCATTGGGTTTACTTCAAACAAACCCAGCAACCAAAACAAAGCAAAACCAGCTCCTCGCTAAGACCTTAAGAGGAAAGGCGAAGACTAACATATTTAAACATAAAGTTGAACAGAAAGGTTTAAAATTTGCAACTGACGCTGTGCAGCGAGGAGATAAGAGCCTTCCAGACAAGTTAAAATGCACAGATATGCCAATCAACCCCAGATAGATTCAAGGGGTGGCGAACACAGATTACTCACATTACACCAGGCTATCTCAAGTTACTCAAATGACATAAAGGGATACAATAATCACACACTTGTCTCATTGTGTCAACTTTTTAACAGGGGAAAAGCCATTGTCCACTTCAAGAGGAAACAGCAAAGCAAACCAGATCAGATTATTCTCAAGTGAATTGTCAGGTTGAGGGGTTTTCTACTTATCTGATACTAGCGCAGACACCGATAGCAAACAGCTCACCTGACTGTACACAACGACCCATTCTCAAAGGCAAAAGAGCAATCTGTCTCAATTATTAAAAAACAAATTGGACAATCAAACTGGAAATTTGCCTTCTTTCTTAAGAGAGCCACCCTATAAGGGGGTTGCTGTGAGGTAACTGGACCATCTTTGCTGGGGTTCAGCTGCCCAGCAAAAAGAGACAGTAGAAAAATATCAGACTAGTGTTGCCTGGGATACAACCCTGGTGCCCTCAGGCAGACAAAATACCCACTTAGAATGGGGTGAACACTGGGAAAAACTATTATGGGACACCTGGGAAAAGAAATTTTTCTTGTTGCTTGCTCTTTTACATTTATTCCTCATAGCAGTCACGGCGTGTACACTGAAACCGGCTACAGAGTGGTATAAAGCTATTCGGGGTGATGAAAACAGAAAGAGTCAAAGTCATTAATAAAAATAAAAAACTATTAGCTGTAAGTGGGCACAGACTCTGTTTTCTCTGAGCTCTCTAAGTTACCAAACACAAAACCTGCTCAGTCGGGCTTTGCATTTAAGGGAATTGCACTTTAAGACAACTGAATCATTCCTTCGTGTGGATTTTAGCACAGTTTATATGCCCAGTTTCAACACCAGAGTGACGTGATGCAGTGTCAGCTTGTATCAACTGAAAACTTGGAATTAGCTTCAGAGGGCATTGGATTTGCTCTTTTCTGTCTGTAAAAGGCACATGATACTATTTTCTTTAACCAGCTCTCCAAGGATGCTGACACAGTCTAGAGAAGAGCTGACCTTCTAAGCTAGTAAGAGGGCCACTGATGAACTAACCTTTCTTTTTAAAGGTCTCTCCTGGCTTTGTTACAGTCCGTGCCTTCCTACGCAGCGGGTACCAGCTGGACACAGCAAGGAAACCTTGGGTTTAAGAGGCACTCAAGGAGTTTCACACCATATCCTACACTGGGCCATCCTCACGGTGCCTGTGCACTGAAGATGATGAATCAATTGAGGTTTTGTCCACAAAAAATTCCTTTTGGGGGATTAAAAATGATAAAGCTAAGAGGCTTTTCTTGGTAAGAAGTGACAGTCAGCTACAGATCAAAGGACTAGACTCTGTTTTCACTTGCAGTCCCACCAGCTGGTCCCTTAAAGGATCACACCTGATCAGATCATGGTATAAATGGTACATTTCATTTTTCCTTCTGAAAAAGAAATTCTTATCAGGATCCAAGGAAACTCTTACAACTACAAATTAATGCCAAGAGAATATTTCTAATGCTAAAATAAGTTCATTGCCAATAGCAAACGTTTTGGCGTGCTTTTGGATATCTTTCTTCTACCCTCAAACCCGAATAAGCTTTAAAGAAGTTGTGAAATCCTTTTGTTCTGGATACCAGAGCCAATGGAGTAGCAACACTACACCTCAGAAGAGGTGCTGTACCTTATGCCATCTCTCTCTTTGGTTTTCTCCAATAACCTCACTTTGTAAGGAAGGTGCAGCCACATTCTTCAGTCTTTCTCCACGAGATCTCTCCTACCAGGACTACTCCTTGATGTAAAAGCACGGTGGCTTTGTGTGCCTTCAAAGTCTTAAGGCTGTTCTGAGTCCTGTGGAGGTTGTACTACAGAACCTCACTGAACTGGGGGCTAAGTAACTTTCCCCTGTTGCTACTCCAACTACAGGTATTTAAGTGCATATTTTGCTGAGTGTTTCAACCACAATAACAGCAGACTTGTGTTTGGGGCTTTTTTCAAAGATTGTGGTATTTCACAACCACACATCTTAGAGCAGAGCCCTAAATGTAAAGTCCAGAAATGTGAATGTGAAGATAATTAGTAATCGGAACTTCTGCTTTCTCTGAATCCTCGTGTTCTCGGAACAAACATTACCAGAGCATTAAAGCAGAGCAAATAATAAGGCTTTTTCTTGACACCATCAAACTGTCTACATCCTAGTCAGAACAGCTTTTGCAGTTTTAATTTTCTCCCTGCACCTCTATAAAACAGGAAACATTTTCCGTGGTTTTAGTCCACACAGTGTACAAGAGTTTTGTGACTCTGCCCCCCAGGCTCCTGTATGTTATCGCTTCAAAGGCACTGATCTCTTTTTAAATGTCCCTTTTGACAACTCAAATCTCTGAACTGGAAGTCGAAATTGGCTAAACTGAGATCTGATAATCGACAGTTTTACTTCCAGCCGCATCCTGGGCTTGCAGTAATAAAAGCAGTGATTATCTTTGATATGGTTGATGATGTTAGCAGGATAGTAGGCATTCCAGCTGCTTAATTTAATTTCAAATCCCAGTGATAGCATCTAATGGCTGCTGTTTAGCTAGTGCTACAGATTTCATTTTGCAGTGACCATTGATACTGTCAAAGCAGCTTTATGTTCTCACCTGACTGCAGAGTCCCAGCAGAAGATCACTCATCAGGTAACCATACTGTTCTTATAGGCAGTCTGGATCAGCCCTGGTACTGATTAAGTGATTGTAAAACCTGATCCCCCTAAAATCTCTTGATATTACTAATAAATTAGGTATATAGCTGATAAAATTAAAAGAACAGAAAGCCAGAGACCATTGTGCACTAGGAAATATCAGACTATCCCCTTGAAGATAATACTCTACACAAGCATAAAACTCAAGGCCCTGCTACTTTGCATTTCTGCCTCTTTTCTGAGACAATGAGGAAAGACACATTAGAATATATTAGAAATACACTGCAGGTCAGTGTCCTGCATTTCCCAATGGATGTCAGGAAAAACACACAGAATCAGGCCACAGTCTGCCAATTTCCTCTATTTTGTTTATTATACTGGTTTTTATAAGCTAAAATTTATCATCATTACTAGAAACAGTTCTGCTTTTCCTTACCCATATACTGCAAGTTAGCTTAGTCCATCAGAACTATCCTAATCTCTCCAGGGATGCCAGAATATATAGCACTGGAAAAAGGGTAAAGAATTTAAAATAACAGGCAGAAAAATGTCTGTGTGTCTCAGTGGTGGGACCAAGCATAATGGGATGACAGAGCACAGGGAGGCAATGTTTGATTGCTTTTTTTTTTAGGTTCAAAATCTCTAATTGACACAAACTACAACGTTGTACTATCTAAACTAATTCGTCAGCATCTGAACTAGCCTGGCCTCAATTCTGCCAGCCGAGTCAGAGGACAGAAGTGCTGGACTTTGTTGGTACAAGATAAAACAAGACTTTCATTCTTTTATTTTGTTTTTACTCCATTTACCTGCACAGGGCAGACATAAGCATCCCTCTTCCCTCTCAATTTCCATATCTATTTTCTGTAACTCACTTTCCATGCATTGCATTGCTTACTTTGAAGAGTTGAAACAGCCATGAGAATCGAGCCACTAATTAAGACATGCTGACTTTCAAGACCTTTCCAAAACACAGTGAGTTTGTTCAGACGTCTCTGTTTCAGGAGGCCTTGTTCAGCATTACAATTGCCAGGCCCATTTCCGAGTCACTCCAGAAAACTGGATTAGAATCAAAGCCCAAGATCCCAAACTAAAATGATAACAAAGGTATTTGCCTCATCATCTCTGGACACCGCTGGTATAAAACAATTCAGGTGCCAGATCAACACAGAAACCTCTGAGCTTCCCCAGCAGATGAGTATGGGGGAACTCACTTGCCATCCATCTCTTGTTTGTATCCATAGTCCCCAGGATTCACGAGTACCAGGGTATTTCTGGGAATGCATTTTTTCCCTCACTGTTGCATGCCTGCTTTATGTCTCTTTGCTAATATTCTTAGTATTAGTTATTATTCTGTACTCTCATGGATACAAGTGAGCAGACCCTGTATACCAGAATAGAAAGTCTGAAATTTTGAAGGGTACCTACTGTTAGAAGAGTCTGAAAAGGACACACGTACTACAAAAGCAGAGAACACCCCAAGTTGGCAGATTCATACTATAATTTTTGTTGGTTGTTGTGCTACAACAGTGTGATGCAGGGTCCCAGAAAGATCGTGGCTGCCATCATCCTGAAGTGAAGCATCCAGTCTGTGCCCTGCTTGGTCCAGGGAAAGCAACGACTGGAGACAGGCTGGACTAATTGTATCATTATCATCCTGGTTTCCAACATGGCCTTTTCCAAAGTGATCCCAGAGTTTGTAGCAATTGATTGTGCTGGTGCAGTAGAAGCTCAATGTTCCTCTCAAACACCTGGTCAACCACAGCACCAAAAGAGTTCCCCTTCTGGAAAGGGTGAATAAAGGAAGGAGAAGGAAACAAGAAGAAATTAGGAAGAAGGACAGTCCAAACTCAGAATAATACTAAAAACAACATGCCAGTCCTGGTTTCATAATTATGTAGAGTATAATTAAGAGATTAAATGGATGCCTATAATTAAGAGATGAGATAGATGCAATGTGGTTGTGTGACACTGCTCTGGGCATACTGTCCTTGCACCGCACACCACAGCACTGAATATAGCCACCTGGGAGTCCTAGTTTCTATTAGAGAATAAAGATAAAGGAAGGAAGATATGGGCAAAACAGAAGGAAACAGAAAAATAGGTAAATCTTGACCTCCAAAACAAACACAAGCAAAGTCCTTCTGAGGCAGCACAAGATCTATTGCTCCGGTGTTATGCCACTCTTAAGCAAGTTGTAGAGTGCAGAATATTTAATGAGATAAAGAAAAAGCAGAAGTGAGAGATGTTTATCTTTGCAAGCTGTCAATCACCCTGACATAAAAAAGAGGAGCTCCCATTCCCTCCCCCAGTTCAGCAAGCTCAGTTTGAGAAAACCTGCTGCTAGTCCAAATGGGAAGAAAGAAATAGAGAGGTTTGAGAGACCAGAGAGGGATGGACTATTTTAGGCTTTTGAAGCTCTTCTGAAATAGGATCGGAAGATGGAGTATAAAAACTGTATTATGGAAGAGAAATATTTTTTTTTTCATTTCCTTCCACCTTTTAAATATATTTAATGCTACTTGTTCTATTAACCTCTTCTGAATTGCAGCCTGCTGATTTGTTGAAATAAAGATGCTGTAGTACCCTGCTGCTGTTCCAATATATGATAAAAGCTGAGAGTTCTCATAGAAAACCCTGCTGAAATCATTAACAGTCTCCCTGAGTAAGGATTGTGTCAGGTAGTGACAAATTCTTTCTAAAAGGAAGCTTGAAATTAAAATACCTCTTTTTAAATGTGTCTGTATGTCTGTGCAGTAGAAGTAGAGAAAGATTCTCTGCTGGAAACCTTTTTGACTGGAGAGGCTAAGATAGGAAGTAAGTAAATAAGAAAGGGAAGAAATCTTATTTACAGGAAGAACAAAGTTGGTCAGGAAAATACTTCAGTCCCTTAATTCTTGGTCTAAATCTGTCTCACTTGCGTGTATGTCCAGACCTTTGCATGCACTGGTCTTTGCTAACTCCTCAGCCCTTGTTGTGCGAGTGCTGAGACATGTGCAGCTCTCTCACCGCTCCAGCATGGGAGCTGGCTGCTCCGGTGACCTTGGCAGCTGAAGGACCCAG
Organism: Scolopax mira; assembly: GCA_004320125.1. Taxonomy (NCBI): domain Eukaryota; kingdom Metazoa; phylum Chordata; class Aves; order Charadriiformes; family Scolopacidae; genus Scolopax; species Scolopax mira. The sequence continues at coordinate 14,237 of BJBW01014802.1, forward strand.
ATGCCCAGCTCCAGGATGAATCTCTGCAGCAGTGTCACGGGGTGTCAGCTCATCTTCCCTAGTCTCCTCCTTGGCTTCGCTGACAGACCTGCCTGTGGGGTCTGGTGTGGGGTCAGCTGCCGCTGTGCCGCTCTGTCCTCCTTGAAGTCACTTTCCTTTGATTTCTGAGGATGAGGTGCATTCTCTTGACAAGATGCATCTGCAGCGTTTGATTAGGGTAAAAGAAGCATGTGGGGGGAATATTGCCTATACTTTTCTATGTAAAAGTATGCTAACTGCCTGTAGCCCAACTGGTTTCCAAACAACAGATGAAACAGGACTCATAGAGTCCTCTAGGAAGCAGAGAGGCAAAATACTGAGGAATATCTGCACATAGATCTTTCTTTTACCAAGTGTAAAATAGCCAGCTTTCCACACATCATGATTTAATCTATTTACTGGGAATAATATAATAGAGATATTAAATAAATTTTAATAAGCTAATAAAAGCCAAGTATGATAGAGATATAACAGGCATGTTTATTATTAAAAGCACCATTACGAAAAAATAGCTGATTTTTATACTTTTATTTGAAACAGTGAATTAATAATAATAAAAAAAAATATACAATTGCTTCATGGAGCCTTCTTTGTATCTAAGGAAGGGTCTATGAATATAAACGCGTATCAGGGCCGAATCCAGAAGGTCTTACTCAGGCAAAACTGATTTTAGTGGAAATAAAGCCTGATGGACTAAAGGATTTGGTCAGTAATTTATGGGACCCTTATCTCTGATCCACCTTCGAGGAATGCTAGCTTGTGGTACAGAGCAATGTAATATGCTTAAATATCTATGATTAATTCGGGTAATCTGGTTTATAGAGCCCGCTTATGTAAATGAAAAGGATTTACCTTTATGTCTGAGATGAAAAAATATACATCAGATACAGTGAACCACATATTACAGAAAATGGCCTGGTTGAATTGTATTAATGTCTCAAAACTGTTGAGAAATGCTGTATCTTCTCCTTAAGCCAGTAATCGTACCTACAAATTGCATATCTTATCCTACTTTACACATATGCAGAAGTGGGCAGCGGCTGTTTTGAAGGCAATATATCTATAATTTGTACTCCTTACAACATGCTTTTCAAAGCATAACAGAGAACTGCAGCTAAAGACTTTTAAAATGAGGAGAGGGCTATGAGGGATTAATGCTTTACCTGGTAAATGGAGCGGAAGTCAACTATCAAAGAAAAACAGCACCATTCCCTGTGGTCCGGCCTTAAGGACTGAAGGTTTTAATGTGATGAAGTGGTAATTCAGTTCAAAGTATCAGAGAGACTTCGGACTGAGAACTCCCTTTGTGTATCTGCCCAACAAGAGTTACAAATTTACAGATAATAAAAAGAGGAACTAGTGTGATCATCTAGTAAGACCCTCTCCAAAGCACAGGAGGTCTTTGAGCTAGTTCTTGTTTGAGAAACAGATGGTCTTCTAGTTTAGAAGCCGTCTTCCATCTCCACTGGCACGTAGGAAAAAAATCTACCAATTTCAGCAAAGCAGCTCTGAAGACATAGATCCTTGATAAAGGATTCCCACTGGATTGACAATTTTCCCAGTACAACAAGGGGTTCTCTGAACCACCCTTTCCTTTTTTCTTTCAGCATATGGCACAGCCATATTCCTTGCTGGCACCACTAAGGAGCCTTTGAGACATGTGCAATTTAGAACATCCTTCAGACTGCTCAATCTCGTGTTTTGAACAATCCTCCCTTTTCCTCACTTCAGCAGCAAGTACCTTAATGCTACACTATAAATATGTACATGTTAAACTGTCGATTGCACATAGTTATGTACCTGTGAAAACTACTGAACATCAGCCTTGTCCAACCACAATCCTGTTACTACAGGCATTTCCATCTCTAGAAGAAAAACTTGGTAATTTGCATTAGCTAATACTGTCTTTTAAAGTGGCTAACACTATGTAACACACTACCATTTCTTAAAAACCAGAAAGACACATGTGATTTTGAAGGAAAACTACAAGTTTTACAGCTTCAAGATGACAGCAGACATCAGGAAAAGGAAATGAGGAACAGAAGTTCTAGATCCACCTTGGACAAAATAAGATCTGATTTATTCCACCTACCATTAGTTGAAAGATAACTCTGCCCTGCAGTATTTCTGAGACAAAAAAGATTATACAATTGAGTGCAGTTAGACTAAAATAGACTTCAGCAATATAAAGCTAACATTCTTTACCCAGTATAGATTATTATATCCACCACACCTTGCAATACAAGGTAATCCCCAGAGCCAAAATTAGTTTGTCACATGTAGTAAAACAATGTAAAAACAAAACAGCATACAAAAAAAGCTCGTTTCATACAAAAGCGAAATCAACACCCTCAACCAATAGAGACGTTCATAAAGAGATAAAACACCTCAAAGCAAAGCATCTGTGTTTGTGCTGCTATTTCATGTCAAGGCAATTACAGTGATGTTATTAGGAAAGATCAGGGAGGGAGCAGTGTTGTCATATAGGAAGAAGAGAAAACAAACCTTTAAGCAATCATGTAGAGCATGCAGAACATCTTAAAGCTGGTGAAGGAACAAAGCTTAGCACTGTCAGGGTATTGATCTGTTCCAGAAGGTGCAGAGTTCTGCACCACTGTGATTGCCTTCCCTGCTGGGTTTAGAGAGGTCTGAAAGAATACAGTATTGATCTGGCCCAGTTCCTGAGAAGTTACTTAGTGATAAACACTGACTCCAGTCCACTGGCGCTGAAGGCAAACTGGTGCAAAATAGCACGGCTCTGTTGCACACACAGCCCCTGTCATGCAGATAACACCACACACACACCACCAGCCCCCGCTGCATTTGTAGCTGAAAAGTAGTGGTTTCCACTGGAAAGAATATAACACCTGAAGACGTGGCCTCTATTCCCATTTTTTTCATTCAATTATCCTAAGGTTTCTAGGGAATGTAGGGTATTTAGTATTTATTCTGCATTCAGGAAATACAGAGTATATAAGGGGGCCTCTCCTTAGTTGGAGCCTAGCAGAAAAAAAATCTAACATTCTTCATTTAACAAACCAGTTTTCCCTCTGTTTCTGTCATGGCATGGGAAGACCGAAGAATGTTTCTGAATTTCTGTTAAAGATGAAAAAACACTCTCCTTGTTTATTTTCTTGCCTATCTGTTAACTCTTATGGATCTGTAACACCTGGGTATTTGAAAAAAAAGAATCCAAAAAACAATGCTGTCCTGCAGAAGTAAAATTTGTGTCAGTAGTTGCACATAGAGAAAAAGAAGAGCATGTACCTGCATTTCAAAAGCCTTTGGCTGTAAACGCATCCCCTTTCTGGTGGCATCATGACATAACACCAACTGCACGGGAACATTGGAGACATAGGCAGGGAGAGAAGAGAATTAAAGCTGGGCTGACTAATGAGACTACAAACTTTAGTCAGTTAAGATATGATGGGTTGTTAAATGCAGCTCTACAAAGAATTACAAAATCTAAGTGTGGGGAAAAGAAGAAATCTGTCCCATGGAGCCCTCAGCAGTTGACTCCTGTCCTCTCTTAGGCCTACCTCAAAAAGCAAATTGGCAAAGATGAACTGAACCACCTTCTGTGAGATTCTGTTGGCTTGTTGTGACTTGTGGGTTTTTTTTCTGTGGTCGTGCTGAGGACTTCTGGGGATTCCTTGAACTTTTATTGCCTTAAGCCTGAATCTTTTCATGGCTGATTCTGATCATCAGCTTGACCCTGGGAACAACACCAGCTGCAGGATTTCCCTGCGTGTCGATGCTGGACCCTGCCCCTGGGAGCCCAGGCTTCTATCTTCCTGTTTTTACACACAGCTGAGAACCACAGTCACTGGGTCAAATTTTCACAAATCGTGAAGGTGCTGAATTTCCAAAAGGATTACTGCTGGGCTGCACAGGCCCACTCCCAGAAGGCCCTCGAGAGAATGATTGCCTGTTTTCTCTCTCCCTTGCACAGGTGCATAACCTCACCTACGTGCCCCATCTCTTCACACTAAAAGAATTTCCCCTCCAGGCTCTGTCAGGTCTGCTGAATGATGCTCCATCTTTCTGCTGAGGAGACACAGGTCTTTTATCACATCACTTCTGCAAACAGTGCACATACATTTTTTATTTTAGGCAGGTTTTTTCTCCTTTTCATTTTCCTTTTTTTTTTTTTTTTTTTCAATTCTCATCACTGAGAACAAAAGAAAACTGTTTACCAGACATGGGCACCTGGCTTGGGTTTTGTTTTCCTCTTTTATTCTCTGAATTCAACCCTGTTTTTAAATAAAGAGATGCAGAAGAAGAAGCAGACCTCCTGGGTCAGCTGGGTCAGCCTTCTCTATCGAGCAGGATTTTCCCATACACTCTGACCCCCTCAAGGATTTTATCTAGCCTGTTTTTTGAACACCTCTAATGACGGTGACTCAGCTACCTCACTAGGCAGCTTATTCATCTGTCTAGCCTAATTGCTCTTAGCTTCATTTTGTCTTCCTTTGTATGCAACATGAAAATTTATGGGTTTTTTTTTAATTATTTTTAAACCATTTCTCTATTAAGACGGGAGGGAGCAACAAAAAATTGCTGCCTCAAAAAAAAATAAAATCAACATTCCTTCCAATCTGCTAATATCTGTACAGCATACCAACACAATTGTCATGTCTTCTTAATTTATTAGCCTGAGTGTCAGCTCTACATGGTTTGTTCAGTGAAAGGATCAATGAAAATAACAGCTGCAGATGTCTTGGCATCCCTGTTGTTCTGCAGAAGAACAGATAGTATCCTCAAAATAACTTCACATAGATAGAGGAATGGAATGTCTAATAGTCAGACCTCCCCATCTTGAAGAACATAACTGGGAAAGACAACCAAGCATCAGGGCAAGTATAAACTGCTTTGGTAATGATGGACCAAGTCTTCAGTTCTTTCCAAAGCAAACACTTATTTTCTTTAGTTCTTGAATCCTGGGAGCAGGATCGGCAGAGTACTTCATAAGGTAGCCAAGAGATTTTGGGATATTGGGACAGCTCTGCAGCTGAGAAAGATTGGGTCTCTTGTTCCATGAGTGGAGATGCCACTCAATCTCACAAAGTAACACAGCCTAAAGGATTAACAGGGCACACAGAATTTGAGGAACCCTGTCAGCCAAAGAATTGCAAAGTCATATCCCAAAATAGTAACTCAGATTGTTACCAGTTGGGACTCTTCCAGCAAGAGTCAGTGGTCTGCAGCCTGGTGGGGGCATTAAATGGCATATAGCAAAGGTAGCTCCGGTTGGGACCTGCTGCATGTTGAGAAATGCACTTGCAAGAAATTCCAAGCTCTCTCCCGGTTTTGAATTCAGGAAGAGTTGGGCAATGCTGCCTCTCAGGGATGCAACCTACATCCAGTTACCTTTTATCAGTGAGCTTAAGCCCCTAATTTTGAAATAAAAATAATTTGGGCCAAGAGTGCACAGTCCCAGCTTACAATACCGATTAGTATCAACGTAGACAGCTGAAGAAAAGCCAATTACCAAGAGACAATGATGAATATTTTCAATCTTTTTATCATTTTATTCTTCAGATCATTTTGGTTTAACCATAATTTTTATGCCAAATGCTTAAAACTAGGCTTGGGTAAGCTAATGCCTCCCCATTTAAAAAATAAAAAATTGCCCAGACTTTGAAAAATTGAATTTGTGTAAATATTACATAGTTCTGTTCCACTTTGGAGAATCCATAATGGATAAAAAGAGAAAGGAAGAATCGATCAAAAGGGACAGGGGAGACAGGAGAAAAGGTGAAAAATTAAGCCAAGTGGCAAAAGAAAATAAATAGATGGTGGCTGCAGACAGAGGAAAATACTCAGGTAGAAAAAAAGTGTTCTACTGCAGAGAAGTGGTTATCACAGACACTTACACATCAGGTGTTCCCTGTAACTCAATGTGAGTACCAGCTGAGCAACTCATTTAAGCACATGCCTAGTTTTAAGATATCAGTCCTCCTACAGTCAATTAGTTAGGCTCCCACTTAAGTACCTTACAGAATCAAAGTTGCAGAACAGGGCCTTTCTTCCAGCTAAGAGACCATTTTGAAAATCCCCTTGATAAAAACATACATCTAAATTCCTAGGTGTTAGAGTAGGAGGTGTAAGTGCTATTGAAGTGGCAGTCTCATGGGGAGAAGCCATCCCCCATGCTCCCTGCCAAAACCCATACAAACTCTGAGAGGTTTGTGAAAGCTGTAGGACAAGGACTAGAACACCCTTTTGTCCCTAATTTATTTCATGTTAAAGAGGTGGCAGATCAAGAGACTGCTTTACATAAACAAAGAGGATGCTCTACTGTCTCTGCCATCTGTACAGGAATACATGTTATAACGATGTTCTTTATAATAAAAGAACACTAAACAAGGGTCTGATTATCTTTTTTTCCTCGTGTTCTTCATTAAATTAAGTTTATTTTCCCAGTCTTGGCATTCTAAGAAAAATTCAAAGACTGTATTTAAAGCCCCAAAGGGAAAAAAAAAGGCAAGGGGGAGAATAGGCTTTTCCATGGTCACTAAATGAGAGAAGGGCAGAGTTGCAGCAGAGTTACTGAAGTGAACAACCTTGATCTGACCAAAAGGAGTCATTTAATTTTAGGTACTCCCCAAAGGTTTTATTCCTCCTGGCTGGCGGGCCAGGAATGTCAAGCGTGTTGAGATGGGGCACCCTGGAAAGTGGCGAGGCTGAAAGCCAGCAAACAGGTTCCGCATGACTGCTGTTAGGTCTGGGAGCCTCCACGGAGAGCTGAACTTTTTGACCAGTTAGGTGTGAACCAAAGAGGGGACTGGGTCATTTCTTTTCAAAGTTTTCTTTGCTTTACAAAGGCTTAAAGAATTTTTTTTTTGTATTCCAAGATGCTCCAAACCTTTGGTTTGAAAAGAGGAAATTAAAACAAAAAAATAGAAGCACTTTCTCTTTACAAATAAATGACACAAGAGGGAGAGACCCAGCAGGGGAATTAAAGCCCTTATTCTGACTGATCCAGCAGCATTTTTCTAGGCATTTGCTAGACTTGAAACAATAATGAAGTTTGTCACTATGTATGCCATAAAGCAGATATCTCTAAACCTTAAGGTTTATAAACTGTAATATCTGTGGGGAAAGAATTGCCTTCTGCGATGGATATACATAGCACCAAGTACAACAAGGTCTAGCTCTTGACAAAGGTCTCCAGCTGATGTTGGAATACAAATAACTAATGGGAACAAGATGGAAATTGTGCTCTAATCCTCCCAGTGGCTATTGTATAACGAAATGAATGGGGACCTTAGGAAAAAAGGAACAGAATCATACCCTCTGAACACATGGCTGTAAACTCAGTGTCTGGGTACTGCCAGTGTAGGTCCAGCCCCACACCCATTCAAAAAATGTACAAAAATGCTTGAATTGTCTCCAATAGCCTGAGCAACCCATAGCTAATTCTTTCTGGAAATGCTTATGAATCCGCACGAACACTGAGC
>BJBW01014802.1:21905-192479 GCA_004320125.1 Scolopax mira
CTGCTTGTCTTTACACATGTGGCTTGACCTAAGATCTACAATAAGACATAATTTTCCCAACCCACATGTTACAATTTTCACATCGTCAAGCGCCGCAAGACACGTGCCACGATTCTCAGAGCTAAGGGCAGTTTTGGGAATGTCTCAGAAAGGGGAGATGACAGCAGTTACTGTGGGTGTCACCATTCCTTGGTGGATGGGCTGAACAGGGCATCGCAGCTGTGTATGGTGACTTGACACTGTCAGGAAATTTATGGACTAGAAGCCCATCATATGGATTAGGCAGCATCTGCCCCAGTGCTGCTTTGCTACCAAACCCATGAGAGCCCAAGTACTGGAAAGGCATCTGAATTGATCATAGTTATCCTTTCTGGGTATTTGATAGACCAGTTATGGAGAATTTGTCAACATTTGCTTCACATTTCAACACCTTGGCTTATTTCTATTAGAATAGAATTGACATCACATTTCTGAATACCTACCTGAAATAAGAAAAAGCTAGGACAGCAGACAACTAAAGCAAAGTGTATTGAGATTCCAAGTTCAGTCTTAAATGTGCAGCTAATGAATACTTCCAAAGGAATTCTTGCCCAGCTATAAGTACTTTCATGAATCACTCCTACTTTAAAATGCTAAATTATTTGATTGTGCAGGATACAGAGTTACAAACTGCTGATGATTTGTATGAAAATTAGAAGCATTTATCCCTTGCAGAAACACCAGGTTTTAGCAAACAGGGCCACTTGAGTGTGTCAAGTAACTTTCAAGGGTTCTTGTCAGTCCCTTCTGATAGAAACACTGTAAAAAGTCAATTTTGAAGGGGAACAGCAATTCATCACAGGACTGAAAAAGCAGTGATCAAAGGTCAATTGCCAATTTTGCCACAAACTTTGTATAAACCTTCAACAACTTTAATTTCCCCACGCCGTAACTTCTTACTTATGAACTAAAGCTAGTATCTACCTTTTTTCCTCTGTTTTTTGCTTATAGAGACTGTAAGCATTTTTAGGCAGACCTTGGCCAGGAGTCCCATGTACTACACCACCATCAGCCAGCAACCATGGCTCTGAGAATTTACTGAATGCAGGATTTTAGTAGACCTGTAGGGGATGCCTACAGCTCAGTTCCTAGTGCGTGTTTAATTCCTAGGAAAAATAAATAAGCTAAAAACTGAAGTGGGAGGGGTGGAAGGAGTAAGATTCCAATTATCAGGTAGTGGAAGCAGAGTCAATCAGCAGAAGTCATTCTCTCTCCTTTCCCCAAAACAATGTGGGTGGTAATGCATCGAGTTCTTCAGATTACATTGCGTGATGCAAAGCCACAGTTCAGCTTTCTACATTACTAATAAAAGGTTAAGGTTTCAAGCTATTTTTTAATTTAGATTTGTTGTTTGGTAATTGGAATAAACATTCAAATTTGAGCATCAAATTTCTCATTAGTTTCACATCAATACCTGTGCTGAAACTATGGATCACTGAACTGAGTTTCTCACTGCCCAAGTGAATTCATTAATCATCCTCTCCTAAGATGGGCACGTAAGCAGACAGCTGTTCTAAGCAGCTGTCTTCTGATAAAACTCCTAACATGCATACTACTTAAAGGAAAAAAAAAAACCCAAACCACACACACACACACAAAATCTACCTTTTCAACAGTCTGATGTTGTCTTAACTCAAAGATCTACCTGTACTGACAGGTCTGGCAGAGAAAGGAACTGGATCCCCACTCAACAATGCATTCCAATTTGTAAATGGTCACTTTATGGTTACAGACAGAAAGTTTTAAAACCATTAAGACTTAGTTACCACTTCTTATCTGGGGTATCACGAGGAAGAAGAAATACAAAACCAGACACTGATGAATGCATTCAATGAACAGGTATAATCTTAAACCACATGCAGCTAAACATTTTTTTTTCTTTTGTCTACAGTTTCATAGACTTGATTCCTCATCCACCATCTCTATTCTTCTAATAATAGATATTTAGATTTATTTTCATATATCTTGATGGGCTGGGATGAGATAGGCATTATGGTCGACATTAGTCTCCTATTTTCCATTACAGCCAAAACAAGTGCTTAGGTAACTGGAGCTTATCCTATTTAAATATATGCAATCAGGAAATTTGAGATTGCCTTGATGGACCATATAATATTTCCTTTAGAAGCTCCCTGATATGCCATCGTCTACAAGTCCATCCATACAGCAAATGGTCTCACTGGGTAACCTTTCCCTAGTTGCGTCACACACACAAAAGTAAGATGAGACCACTGAAAAATATATAAACAAGGACTTTTGAACTGACCTTATCCAAACTAAGCAGCAGACAGGAAAAGAATGTATAAACAAACCTTGTAATACCTTGAAACACTACAAAATCTTTGCCCTATATTAAAACGGATACTTCATATATTTAGTATAAGGTGAAGTTTAATGAAAACAGGTTTTATTTTATAAATTGCCAAAGTACTACAATTGTAAAACTGTAGATTTGTTGAAGATTGCATTACCAGAGGCATTCAAACATATCTGGAGATAGAAAGAATATCTTTTTGCTGGGAAACAAGCTTCCTGGCTGCATGAAGTGCCATTACTCATTACAAAAATATAGAAGTAAAATGAAAATGTCACTAAAGGCACCTAAATGTAGGCACCTAAATCTGTTCTATTGTCAGTGGGAATTTGAACCAAATTTTTATTCAGTTAGTTAATTTGGAAAACTCTTACTGACCACCATCCTGAGCTTCGGAGATTTCATACACTCCTTTGTGTTTTATAGGGAAGCTCCAGAACGTAGTAACAGTTAGAGGCACATACCAGAGGAGCTGGGCTGATAACGTAGCCTAGTGTTGTTCCCAAACCAGTTTGCTATCAACTAATTTTTGTTACTGAGAATTTGAAAAAAGTACAGTGACAAAGGACATTTCAGTTTCCTCACTATGACAAAGTTTGTAGGAAGCAACAATATCTTCAATATCCCTCCTTGCCAACCTTGCCTCGATCATATCTTCAGACAGGCACAGGGACGATAACTGTATTAGTAGCTTCCAATGAGCCAGAGTCTGGAGAAGCCATGGCTGGCTGTCAGCAGCAAACATGAGGAGGCTGGTGAGAAAGGGCTTTCTGGTCCTTAACTGTGTAACTCAGACAACTGCTTGAGTTGCCCTCAACGAGACAAGAGAGGGATATTGATGAATTTATTCTTTGGAACAGTTTACCTGAATAAAATCAGCACATTCAGATCACTTCTGATTTAAATAAGAAGATAAGCTTAGTGAGTGCCTTGCACTGAAATACTACTGCTATACAGAGGCTTTTAAAACTTTGCAGCAAACAAGAAGTCATTCATCCATTCACCTTTCTAGGACATCATCATTTTATATCAATCCAGATTTTTTCCTCCTTATACATGCACGTTGCTCTAGTTTTGTGACTAGAAGATTTCACATTTCATTATAACCGGGCCGATTCCCAACTCAGCTCTGAACGAGAGCTTTGCCTGAGTGCACACAGAAAGAGACTGAAAACGCAATATTATATTTCCTGAAATAATCAACCCTCATTCTCTTACACATAGAGGAAATTTGGATCTTGTGACCTCCCTAATCATATATTCCTTCCCTCAACTCATAATGGTTATAGAAGGGTCACCATGATTTAAACCACATAAATAAAGGAGAGCTGTTCCAAAATTGGTAATTTTCTTTTTTTTGGTATTAATCATTACTTTTTTCCAACTTGTTGCAGGAACTCTGCACCAGAAGATTAATTCTACAAGTAAATATTAGGTTACAAAAGCCCTGGTAACACTGGTTTCTGTGACAGAATGCAAGATCCAGGAGAAATGACTTTGTACCTTATATGAGAAATTCTGTAGTATCTGTCCTGAGCCAAGCAATAGTGTGCTATGTTTGGGTAAAACCTACAAAACTCAACTGTGGTTTTCAGAAGATGATCAAAGAACAATTTCTCATCTCCAATGAAGTCAATAGCAAAGCTCACACTAACTTCAAAAGGCCAAATTCTGACGGCTTTACTCACACTGAATCACTCTTTATTTCATGCACAGTTCCACTGACATCAGATGAAGTAACAGCTACTGAACCAGAATAAAGATATCAGAATTGGACACACAGCAATTAAGTTGGGATATATGTATCACTTTATGACTTAATTCCTAGGTACAACTAGGGGGAGATAAAGCTAATTTTGTCCCATTTTCTAAGTTACAACATTATTTTAATTTAAGCATTTAACATTTTTCCTTCCTAAAAGGAAATGCAGGCCTCCTTAAATGCTGCTACTCAGACAATTACCTCTTGACAAATCACCTGGAGATTTTTTTTTTTAAGAAACAATAATTCACTCGTCATCTAATTCCCATTAAAGTAATAATTTGTAAAAATGAAAATTACTTTGATAGCTTGACCAAAGCTTGTATCTATGGTTAAATATGTACAGCAGCTTCCTGAATGAGGTAATTGATCAAAATAGTTTTCAAGAGCTTTAGCTTTAAAGAAAAATGTCAATATCAAAGGATTTAGTGAAATCATACACAGCAGTTAAAAACAACTCTATCTCCTGTTGAGAAGGTAAGATGGCTGCACTTGGACTATTTATCCCCTAAGCTGGGTATTGTTCTATGCACCAAATGACAAGGCACAAGGATGAAGAATAAGATGGCCTGACCTCTTCCTAGCCCATAAAGTCTACCAGTTTTAATCGTTTTATATGGTAAACAACTTCCAGCTCCCACCTTCATGTGTGTCATTTCATCTCTTTTACAAAATGTGTTACACTTTGAGGTTACTGTTGTATTAACAAAATTGTCAGAAACCTCCCAACTGGGATCTACGCTCATTGTGCCAGGTACAGTATAAGTAGGAAGAATATACTGTCCAGAAGCTTTAAATCTAAATAGTAAAGACAGACAAGCTCTAACAGAAAGTTAGATTTACTGTCCCATTTTAGAGATGAGGATCTAAAGGTTGGACAGACTGAACTGCCCTAGGATGCAGAAGATACCAGTGACAGCAGCAGACAGTAAGTGAAACCTTCCCCACACAAGGTCCCTTTTATCAAGAATCTGTCTCCTATCAGGACTTTTCATAGTCCCAACCAGCTGACTCTGCTTTAAACTGAATTTAAAAAAAATCTTTCTAAAGGTGAGTTTCTCCTTGGGCAAGGTGTGTACAATAGTCAAAGAGTACATGTTTAGGCTCCCAAATATACAGGATCCTGAGGATCCTAGGAATGAAAAAGGGGCAGAAAAGAATGAATTTCCCTACTTTTCATTTTTATTGCTCACACTAATGGAGTTTACAACTTTGAAAATAAAAATAAGCACAACACATAAACCCATATTTTGAAAAGGATACAAAGAGTATCATAGCGATATACTAATCCTCCAATTCCTTAGAGAAGCAAATAACCTTTTCTCTTGATATAGGCATCAGCATTGATCTGTCACACTGTTTGTTCTAGCAGAGCTCCCAGAGGTGCATTCAGTTTGAAACGTTAAGACTAGTTCATTAGCCGTCCCTAGCTCGTTTCTCTGAGAGAATCAAGATAATACTGTGGTTAGTTAATGGCTTTCTCTTGTTTCCCCTAGAGCCTGCCTGTCTGAAGCCTGCAGGCCCAAGAAGCTTTCTTTCCCCCTTCCCTTCACTATTAGTCACAGCTGGTAAGGCTCGCAGGAGCTGGGATTGTTTGAAAACAGCCAGATCAGCCCAAATGTTTGACTCTCTCCACTGCAAACAACCGCTTTGGCCCCTGTTGTCAGTGAGGAGAGTTCCTGCTTGCACAGCAGCAGGGAGATGAGGGATGGAGAGAAGGGGAACTCCTGAAGATCACACAACAAATAGCTCTCATTCAGGAAAAGAACAAAATTATTAAGGAAAAAAAAAAAAAAAGGGAATTCACATCTCAGGGAGTTTCTGAGACACGCTCTTTCCTGGAAGGCAGAAGGAAAAACAACCGACTGCCTGATTTTCACAGGGAGCTGCTATCTCCAGAATCAGGCAGGCGATGTCACCTGCCTTGCTCTCAAGTTCTGTTGTTTATCCTCACAGCTTAGAGGTCGGATAGTCACAGACAAGAATCTCTCCCAGGAGCCATCCCACTATCAGCTCCTAATGGATGGGTACCATTCCCTGGACTTTTGCTTCCTGCTTAACACATTCTGTCCCTCGTCATTCTCACGTAATTACCAAAGCAAACACCACGCCGGCAGAGGTTCCAGCCAAGCACTGCTGCCAACATCGCGAGACTGAATGCGACAGCTTAAAATATGCTTATCTTTCTTGTTTTTAGCTTGCATTTAGGCTTTTTAAAATTAATATCTGCTTCCCATGAAAGCAAGACAATGCCAATGTTGATGAGTGTCGGATATCTCCGGGCAGATGCAGTGCAAGTTCCCTTTACAGGGAGTAATTCTATCAATGTACTTCAGCACTGATCTGCAGTATCCCCTGTTATTCTGGTGCCTTACTCTTTTATCTAGACATTCAGCACTCATTGCTGTGTTACCAGACACTGCCACTCATGAAAGACTGCATGATGATTTTATCTGCCTCCTAGTATATTACCCATTGGGGAAACAAACTTAGACTTGTAAATGTTCTCTCTTACCAGTACTTCAATCCAGACGTTTGGAGATGCTTTTGCTCTGCAAGCAAATAGCTATTTACCGAAATCCTGCTGAAGTTACCAATGGACGGAATGGTGACCATCAGATAAAACCTAGTCTGAAATACCACTGTTTCACACTGACATGGAATTTTTTTTGGTAACAGTAAGTATACCCTCTCCCCAAAAAAATATAACCTTACAAAGAATTTGCTCTTTTTCGACACAGGTTTATGATACCGCTGAGTGAGCCCAAGTGTGGATTGTTACCAAAAGGAGTGATTCCTCCCCATCACTCCCCTCCTCTGCACAGAGAGCGGTGATTAGTCTTGAACTTTCTTACAGAGTCCAGCAAAAAATTGTTTACTTTTTTAAACGGGAGAAATTTTTGCCCAGGTAGCCCCCTGACCCAGCACTGTAGGGCCCACTGAGACCTGTGCTGGCCCAAGGGATGCAGCAGCAGGTTGTCAGATTGACTTGGCCATGGCTAAAACTGATAAAACCACATCACACACGCAGGTACGTAACACCTCTCCCCTGAAATTTCATACAATATGTACTACAGCCACAGAAATAGACCAACATCTGACCTGATCACAAAACCAAGGGCTCTCTTTAGGCATTCACACACCAAAATCTACATGAAAGCTGAACATAGTGAAAGGGAAGAAAAAGTTTCCCAGAGAACTTACTGAGAGCTACAAAGTCAGAAGATGGTTTTGTGTGTCCGAGTTACAGGCTGGGAGATTCAATCTGACAAAGAAAAGCTTTCAAATAGCAGTTGTTTAGTATTTCATCAGAACAGAATTAGAAAAATGAAGTTTAAAATAATGAATGTGGTGTGTCCTTTCTTCAACTGCTCCAAATTTTGCCCTTCTCCTGCTGGGTCCACTGTATGGTGCTGGATTGCTTTTTTAAGTTCAGAACTGACACTACAGAGCAAAGGCACAGAAAGCGAGATAAGATATCTTCTGTCTCCCCAAACAAAAGTGAAAGCAGCAATGAAAGTCAACATGATGAGAACAATGAAAAAAGAAAGTATTGTTTCATCTGTGGATAACATTCAGGTTCTTCAGAAATACACACCACGGTGAGTTTTCCTGAAAAGTGATACCATGATATTGTTCTATGGCAAAATCCTGTTTGGCTTCAGCTATTCCTCTTTATTGTAAATCTACCATAAAATATACAAAGCCTAAGTTGGCAGGGCAAATTTATAACTCAGTAATTTGTCCCATAATCCTACATTCTCAATTTCAGGATAACTTCAGACGCCGAATGTTGAGATTCATGTCAGCCTTTGACCTCTCAATCAACTTCCCAAGGAATTATCTCTTCCTTCCCACACCCCTTTTGAGGAACCTATCCACAAGTCCAATATTTTATCAGCAGTTTAAGTCTCCCTGGCCAAGTCAATCAGCCTGCAAAGAACCTGCCCAGACTACAAGTTCTTAAAGGACTGTGAGTATTCCCTACAAAGTCACCAGGCCTTAGATCTATTATGAAGAAATACTTGGATGTCTCCAGTTCTTGTGTTACCTTCAGCTTCCCTTTTACAATGCAATTAGTCATCGACTTGACAGTACATTCTGTATCTGTCTTGTTCCTTCTTTTGAGAAAAAGGCCTATGACTTTTTCTCAAATGTCTATTGAAATTGAACAGTGTTGTTATCAAAACCCAAGTTTTCAGAAAGTACCAGAGAAAGTTTGGTGTAACCAGACCTTTAGTTTCAAGGTGAGCTACAGCTCGCATATATTTTATCATATTAAGGAAAGGAGATGTATTAAGGAAACGGATAATGCTGTTTAGTCATCTTTGCTATAAGAGCTCTGTTTTCTATGGATGAAACATCCTATTTAATGATCAATTATTATTATTTTTATATCCTGCTTTATAACACCATGTCTTGCTTTAAGGCAACTATTTAATATTCTGAGTACTTAGTAAACAGAATTATTGTTCTTTGCTATCTTTTTTTTTACCAAAGAAGTGAAAGAGTTACAATTTTGGAGAAAGTACTTTTAGCAGAAGTGATTTATGATCAATGTTAGCAGTGGCCCTGTTTATTTCTTATGAATATGCAGAACTCCTATGATACAAAAATAGATAAATAATTACCCAAAAGATAAACTAATCTGAGACCAAAATAATTGGAAAAGCATTATTTAACGAAAAAGTACACAGCTGGTCTGCTCACTTAAATCACTGAAGATATCTGACTATTTATCATTCATTTACAACTTTTTTTTGGTGCAATTTGGCACATCGCGTCTGTGAGTACTGGAATTAATGCAAATAAGAAAGAAAATGCTCTCAGGGAATCCTTGCACCTTTTAGTATAAAATCAGAACATCCTTTCATTTGCTCTAGGGGACACACAACATAACGTGACATTTTTTAGAAGGTCTGAATTCGTAACAAAATTAGGAGGGAGAAAAAAGTTCAGACCATTCAAGTCACTGAATTCATTTTCAGATTTGATCTCTTCTTGTGTTTTAATGAATGTTGAAATTTAGCTGAAGTCACTAGAAAGGACATAAGCTGATGCTTCTTTGGAAGAAGGATTTCTAGCAGAATACTAGCTTATGACTTCTTTCTGTGAAGTCTTAATTGGTTAGGACAGAGGATTATTTTTTTTTTTCCGACAGCAAAACATGTTTTCCTGAGTGCTCCAAGAACAGTCACTAAAAAAGAAATCAACATGTAAAACTGTAACATTTCTAACACTCCTACATGACCAAAAGGATGCAATTTTAGAACTGTGATTTGGAACCTACAAACATTTTAAACATTTGTCTTGTGGTTTATTTGTAAACTAATGAGTCTTGATGCTGCTCCCTATGCTCATACTGCAATCTGTTGTTGGCCTTTTTGCAGCTTTAAGATCTACACTTTGGAGAATCACAGGGGGTGTTGGAAAAATAAGCCAACAGAAGCAGCATGATCAAATTTCACTTTTAACTTTTAAGGAACTAAGATTAAGTAGCATGTGTTTTTATTGCATGAAAACATCCTCAAAACTGTGGCACTGCAAAATGGATTAAGATCAGCATCTCCTTTTTGCTCAAGACCTTCCTAGATAAAATAGCCTGGGCTTTTTTTCCTTTTTATTTTTTTTCTAACTGGCAGATTGCCAGTACCTAATTTAACATAACAATGGAAATAATAATTCTCATCAACTCAAGAATTTGTAACACTGTATCTATGGCAAATGTATTTAAGTGTATTGCCAATTATTTTTACTTACTGAAGGGAAGAACCAACAAGGTTCTTCCACACACCCGTAACTAGGGAAGCTCCAGTTTGTGCTGCAGGGTTGGCGAGTAGATGTGCCACTGTATTAAGATCACAAACTTCAAAGGGTGACATGAGGGATGCTAATCGAAGAGCGTTTTGAGATGATCTTACATGATGTATTTACTTTTGCTTTTTTGGGATGTAGATGTTGCAGCACTGTATGCAAACTTGTAAAATAAAACTTGTAGTGTCTGTAAGAACTTCATTTCACATATGACCTTTTACAGTAATTGGATCTGAATTATAATCAGTCACCTGAGTCCTGAAATAGATAAAATAGTTTTTTAATGTTAAAAAGTTTTAGCCCTTCGTTGATTATCTATCAGTGCTTACAGTCCTGTGAAAATAAGATAAATGAGAAATTTGGTCTCTAATTAGACTTCACTAGATTTACAGCTTTTAATTTATACGCCAATGCAACTCAGGCCGGCACTAACACAGATAGAGATGGAGCCACAGTTTTCAATTGATTTAACAATTTAATTGCAGCATTAACATCCATTAACATTTAACTAACCTTTTAAACTAACCTCAGGCACAACCTTAAAGACTAAATGAAGTAAAATTGCATATAAAAAGGTACTAACATACAGCTGTAAGAAGCCAGAGTGAATCTTTAGGGAGATTTAGCATTGCTTCCCCACATCAGCAGGAGGGAGTCTGTTTTCCTTCTTGCAAAATTCAGTAGGAAAGCATGCTCTAATTTATAGGAAAAGGAAATAGACACATTTGATGGTTATTAACTCTCATTTATATCTTCTTGTCTACACGTGATGTCTAAAAGACACAATATCCCTTACTCTGGTCATGCACTGAAGAACAATTTTATTACTCGGAGAAACAATATTCCTAGATTATCTGTGATAAAATGTGATGTAAGGGAATATAAAATAAGCCACTGAAGTTTGATATGAAAGAGAAACACCATATTTTAGAAACAATGGGCAAATAGGGCTCTTGTTTATGTGGGTATAAATCTAAAGCAACTACACTGAAGCTGTTGGAATCACTTCAGGTTTATCCCTGTGGTACCACAAGAGAAAGTCACAGAAAATAAGCACAGTAAGTGCCTGATTTATATCTATGTTGATCACCCCAAAACTCTACTTCAAAGCAACAGCAGCTGCAGGTGTTTGGGGCTTCAGCAGGGAATTTCTGAGCACCAGATCTGCTCTTGTGAATCATTGTTCCTCCAGTCCTATGGCAGGTAAGGTCTGCCAAGGGGCCAACTCCAACACCAGGAGAGCCCCACGGACACAGGCTGTAAATCTGCAGTTCAGTATTTACAACTGCACGTAGCCATAGACTACCACTAGGGCTGGGTCAGGATTTAAAGGTCTTTTATTTCTGACATGGTTGACAAACAGGAGTTTTGGGGACTGTTTAAGATGTCATCTAGGCATTCTCCACCTATATTGTGTTAGATCTGACACAATTTTTAGCGACATCTGCGTAATCCACAGATACTCTAAATTCATAATGTGGTTTTTGGTAGCACAGTGCAACAGTTGGGATTTATCAGCTGTCCTCTAACCCATATTCTTTTGGACTGAATCATTGCTTGCACAAATAATTTCAGTGCATTCATTGACTTGTGTCAATGCTTATCAGTATGCCTGGGTTTCAGAGTCAAGCTCTCGGCTAACTCTGTGTGTGGTTACAATTTCAATGTGTCTCAATGTTATTGAATATTAGCCAAGTATCATCAAAACACTAGGATGGTAACTTGGAAAGATCCACAACCTTGTGCCTTTTGATGGCAGTGATGAATATCACATGTGGCCAGTGGTATGTCTTGACATGCAATGCTGTTACGTGCACTGTTGAAGGATGAAGAGTCTCCTAATAGTACATGTCAACTACTACATTACTACACTGTCATGTCGTAATGACTTCATGGGAATTATTAGCCATTCCAATCAGTGTTCTGCACTACTGTTTGACTACATACATTGTAAATGCACGAGGTCCGTGGTCTGGATATTAAAAGCATTTCAATCCTGTGCATTGATGTGTCACTTTAGGTTTTTTGGGCACCTTCTTCGAATTCCCACTGCCACACTTGAGGAATTCATCACATGTATGCAAAGTCCCAAACTGTAGGTGGGTAACAAAGAGAAGTATTTCGGATGACATTTACTTTTTCACTTTCAATTAATACACAGTTATGGGTATTGCTGTATTTTATAGTAACACCAAAAGCCAACAATTCTATTTAAGTATTTCAAATAAACTACCTTGATTATGATTCCTTGCAAGTCACGTAATTCCAACACAAATGTATGTGGTGGTACCATCCTTTTTTGCTCCATAAAGATAAATGGCATGAAAAAAACTCATAGGAAACATCAAACTGGTTTTTTAAACATAAGCATCCACAATGGTATGAATACTTTAGAGAAAACCTGATTCACCAAAGGAAGCACTGCTGTATCATCTAGCAAGTATTTTTCTAAGGTTAGTAACAGTTACAGGTTATTTTGCTGTATATCTATGTGAATAATTGCTGAACTTTACCATGTACACCACATCTGGTTCATTTTTTTTACTGAAAAAGCAACCGTTTCAACTCTAACAAGTGGATCCATTGATCAGTGTTCATACAACCAAAATAATCTCCCCAAACTTCAAGACAACTTTTTTAAGCTGTCAGTTTTCTCTCCATACATCCACAGGAGGTCAAATTTCCAGGATATGCATATAATTCTAAGTAATAAGACATTTATCTTTTGATCAATATTTTTTCTTTTAAACTCCGGACTTATTCTGCTTATGATACGATTCCAAAATCAGAACTTCACAGCTTATGGACTAATGGGCTTGAACTTTGCTGTATCTCTAACCAAGGGTATAAGCACTCATCTGGCACGACAGTCAGCAGTTCTAACTCCTAAGTGATAATGAACACCAGAGAAATAGTATGTTGTTTGTGTTTACTATAAAAATGTGAACATCTGACTTTCCTTGGTCTCCCTATCATCTGCTCTGCCCATCTGCCTCTAGTTTCTTAGGCTCACCACTTCAGTACTGCAGCTTCTGCCATCAAAAACAGGACTTCCATCTCTTTCTGCCTCTTCCTCTCTACATCTCAATTTTGGATGAAAATTCCACCCATGCATATTCTCTCCTGCTGTCTTGAAGCATTACTTAACAGCACAATTATATTATTTTCAAAACAAGATGTTTGAGTCCATCATTCGGAAAATGCTGCTATACAAAAACAAGAAAGTTTTGCTTTACAGTTTCAGAAATATAAGCAGTACTCAGACATGTAACTGAAATCTAAGATGTTCCAAAAGATCATATTAGATCTGTATGGAAAAAATTAGTGAAATTAGATGGTTTTTATGACTTAATGGCAGAGCGGTATATAAAACAAACAAAGATATGCCACCAATATAAAGATTTGTAAGGCAATAAACATCATGCATGCACTAACAGGAAGATCAATATGAACTTACAGCTTTTAAAAGTGAAAGTAACCTACAGGAACAAGCTGAATTGTCAGATTTCCTTCTTTAAAAAAATCATTATATATTATTTAGTTCAAATCCTCCCTTACATTAAAACCATTTTAATATCCTTCCAATATCCTGCTATGCAGGGTGTCTTTGATGGAAAGCTGCTATGTGCCTCCCATTTTCTCTGTAGCTGGTTCAAGGGATGTAATCAAAGCGTGCAATCAAGGGATGAGGTCAGAACTAGCCTGTGTTCTGCAAACTGGAAATTATCAGCTGATATAATAACATTCATCCTAAGTACAACCCTCAGGCTCCCTGGCAGTTCCTAGGAGACTGCACTCAGAGGGAGAAACACAGAAATGGTCCTCGGCCTTCTTTGCAGCCATCAGGGCATCACAGCCACAGCCTACAGTTTGTTTCAGTTGCCAACCCATAGTCACCTAATATTTTAAGATGCTCTGGGTTTCAAAACTGGCCTTCACATGCGACATCAGAAGAATGTGAAACTCCCATAAGTTCCACATTGTGCTCTTGAGAACCCAATGGCACCTCTACACGTCCCTCTTTCTTACACAACTGAATGGAACACTTAAAAGCAACTGTGAAGTTCTTCTGGCTCATCAGGATTTTATCATAGAATCGTAACAGCTAATGATAAATGAGATAGCGACAGCAAGCAAGTCTTTAAACATCCTCCTGATTTTAGCAAAGCACCAGCATTTTGAAATGAGATGTGTGATACCAAGATAAAACCCTGTAGAGAAATGGCAAAAGTGTCCTCTGTATGTACATGAGCGTATATATATTTACATACAATGCAAACAGTCAGCCAACTAACAAAATACCAGGGAACGAGTCACTGAATCAGACAGACGACAGCGGAGATGGAGAGGCCTATTATCTCATACATCCACTCCTCTGAATAGCCTTTGCGTTGCTTTATTTAATTCTTTGTTCTCTTTGCCATTAAATATCTCTGCTGATTAGGTTTGCACAATCTATCTCAATTAGATTTACCTCACTTTCTTAGTCAATTCAACGCTTAGTCTAGGTTTATATAAATGAATTCTGGCCACGCAGCAATTGCTTTTGGAATTAACTAAATACAATTATACTGTAATTTGGAGACTGTAATAACAATGTAGTTACATGTAATCATTGTATAAAGTTGTGAGTAACTGCATAAAATTTATGTTCTTTTTGATTAACATATTGACATTTTTTTTTGAAATGATAAACTGCACAGACAGTACCTGGAAATTAATTCCCAATCTCCCATGCCTCAAAGTAACATTAAAAACTCAAGCCTCACATTACTAGCAATGAAGGACACGCTAGAGGCAAAGACAACACACTCAGATTCTCCAGTAGTTTCCATGGTGTCACACCACAGGTTCCACACAGTAGTTTTCTTCAACTTTGGCAGCAGCCCACACTGAAAGAGCTTGAAAATATGTTCATAACTGTGACTCTACAGAAACTTTCCCTTGTCTGGTTTCTGCAGGTGGTTGGAGTCATGAGCTGCTTCTGACAGCCACATGGTATCCTCCTTCAGAAAGGGACTCTCATTCTGTGTTCATGCTGCGCGTAATGTAACAAGACCTTCACTGGAGAATTTAAGTAATATAGAAATGCAAATAATTTATAATAAGTATAAAAAAATACCTAACTTTAGATGGAATATGGGTGCTCTAACTTGTTTTAGTTTATAATCAGAGAGCTACAACACCATTTCCCACACTTTAGTTTTCTAGACACACACACACAAAAAAAAAAGCAAAAGAAGGAAAGTAAGAATGAAGCTGACAGGAAACGTAAAGTTAATTAGCTGTATGTCCTCAACCTCACGTTTTTAAAAAGTTCCCAGAAAGGATTCCATTTTTCCTAGAAAAGATGTGCAAATATGACTTGTCTGCAAATCCAATTAAAGTTGATAAATAATTCAGTTCAGGTAGCTCAATATTCAAATTGAAAGCCAGCATCCAATTTGAGAGGGGAAATAAGCATTAAAAAACCATCTTGAACACATTGTATTACATTGATACTTTGCAGCACAACCTGGACTCTAAATGAAATGCACTATTTTTATTCAGATGACAAATTGTTCTAAACTCTAGTATTTAATAAATAATATTATAAAACATTAATAGGAATAAAAATATTTAAATATTTATAACAATGAAGACCACAGATTCAGGACCGAGATCCAAGAACTAAAGAGAGATGCAGCTCAGGGTAGTTATATCTCAAAAACAGGACCCAGTCTTGCAGAGAGTTCCATGTTGTCCACCACCTCTATCTGCATTGCATGAGGGGCCTTCTTTAGGAAGGTGAGGGACCTTGCAAAATTTTTTTGAGATCTCTTTTCCTTTAAAGATATCCTAAACCCAAGCATGTGACAAGATGGAAAGAAATACTTCCTAGGATTAGAAGCAGAAAATAAATAAAAGTTGTATCAATCGTCATGAGAGATCCTAGAACAGACATGAACCCTCCTCCCTAGACAATCTGTGGGGACCAAGTTGTGACACTTCTTGTCTGGGGCTAGAGAAGAAGTCTGAGAGGGTGGACACGAATCATGGAATCATTTGATTGGAAATACCTTGAAGATCACAGAGTCCAACCCTAAACCTAGCACTGCCAAGTCCACCATTAAACCACATCCCTAGGTGCCACACCTACACGTCTTTTAAAAACTCCAGGGATGACTCAACAACTTCCCTGGGCAGCCTGGTCCAATGCTTGATAAACCTTTCAGTGAAGAAATTTTTCCTAATATCCAATCTAAACCTCTCCTGGTGCAACTTGAGGCTGCAACTTGAAGCCTAAGCACATGTCAGTAGGGAGTTATGGAAGCTTGTACTCAAAAATCTAGACCCAAATGCATTAAGATTCTTCCATTACTGTAACAGCTTTCTTTACTGTGTGTTTTCAATCCAGGTGAGCTTGCTTAATGAGCAATTAACTTCCAACTCTGAAAGAAGACAAAAGTACAAGCAACATCAAACAGCAAACTCCTTGGGTTTTGGGAGCTTTTTGGTGTGTGTTCTTAAATAGATGCAAATCCTCACTCCTCACCCTCAGACACCCTACTAGTATTTGATGACCTCAAGGAGGAAAAGAGACTCATTTGGAAAATAAGCAAAGGTTAGGATGTGCTAATTCCCTGATATCAGTTCCTACTGAGTCCTCATCCAGATTATGTTCTGCAAATTTCAACACTGATATTCAATAAAGAGTATTTCAAATTGGAGAGAAGGACCTACTAATAGGAAGATAACTGGAAGAAAGAGCCCAGTTTGTAAGAGAAGACGAAATAAACTTCGTCAGCTGAGCACTGCAAAATGAGAGAGAGATGATTGTTCAGAGACAAACACAAAGAGGGACAGGGGCGGGTAAATAAAGAACAAATTAAAACCACAGACAATGCCAGCATAAGACAAAATAGTGTCAACGGACAACTATCTACTTAAGCTAGGATTTCTAACAATCAAAACAGTGCTAAATATAGCAGACTTCTTTTAAGATGGGCTTGATCATTTGATGAAAAGAATTATATGATGTGGTAGCCTGCAATAACAGAGGACTGGACTCAGTGACCCAGGCAATTCCTTCCAGTATGATGTTCCTGTATTAGCTGCAGCTCTCCAGCTCCTGGCAAGCTGCTAATGAGGCCCCGAGTGCTTCAAATCTGCTAGAGATAGTAAGGATTCATGACAATGTGGCTGTGGTGGAAACTGAATGAGTGCACACACCCTTGAGCTGGCACTTAGCACGGTTCACTACCCATTCTCCAAGAGAGCTGAGGAACTAACGCACTGCGATGGAATGTGGTCCAAAACCAAGATACATAGATCAAATAACAAAATGCAATGCATGCAAGCGAGTTTTACTTTATTTCATTATCATGTTTTTGTTTTAATCTCACTTTTAGGTTTGTTTTAGGATTTGGTTTAAGAAAACATGTAAAAGATATAATAGAACAAAGAAAGAATAACGCAATTATAAAAAAATACATCTATATATTTACTTGCTTTCTCAAATTTCTCCACAGAAGCAAAATATGAAAATCCCTCTAAGAAAATCCTGAAATTACATAGGAGCATGACGAACCAGAATGAGTTTGATTTTGTATACAGAAATATACTTAACCACACCAGCATTCCTTAGCTTTTGAGATCCATATAGGATTTTTTTCTGGGTGGTGATTCATATTATCCTGTCAATGCATTAGGGGGGGGGATTTAAATTCTTAACACCCACCATCACACCAAAGGCAGAGTAGACTACTTAATATGAATAACAAGCACCAGAAGAAAAACACTCCACCCCATGTTTCTTCTGCAACTTTAAATTGGACACAAAGAGGAGGAGAGGGGGGAAAAAAGAGAGCAGAATAACAGTGAATTAATAATGGAGAAACCTGATTAGAATATAATTTGTCCTCATTAGTAGAGCATTCCTGACATAAGGCTGCTCCTTGAATCCTGTTTACTTTGAAACTCCAAAGAAAGAAAACCTATATAGTTGTTAACACTCGGCTTTTCAAGGATAGCTCTGTAATGAGGGTGGAGTGTATATGAGCCGGTTGGTTCTTTACCATCAGAGAACACTGAAAACACATCTGTGCAGTGAAGCATTATTGGGCCTTTCAAACAACCTCTGCGGCCGCTGCCTATAAATCTCTTCCCCTGTCATGTTTAACTAAAACCCAATACCCATTCAACATGAAATCCATCAATGTTATACAGAAAACAATGACAAAGCACTCTCCTTTGTGTCAGGAAAAACAAATAATTCTGCAGGAAAAAGAGGGAAACCTTTTTTGGCAAGCTTCTGCAAGGGTACAGAGATAGCAAGTGGCAGCTTTCTTTTAAAGCAACATATACTCGGCTATAAAAATAATTTCAAGGCCAAATCTGTACTGGGCATTAGGATCCTTGTTCAAGATAATACATAATGCATCAGAAGAATCTGTGTTGAGGTATTTTATCTGAAGTATGTTTGCCACAAGGACAAAGTCAGTTTATGCCATCCAGCTGCATGTTTCTGTCAATGCAAAATTGGGTTTGCATTATTTGAAGCAAAATCTGTATCAATTACTAATTCTTTCATCTGCGGCTTCTAGCCCCATGGAAGTCCACATATGTGCATAGATACACACACACAGAATGAGTTTAGCGGGTGGATTTAGCCTTTTCCTATTTTCCTGACTTAAATTCAAGGGGGACACAGATGGGGACAAAATATATAAAAAAAAAAAAAAGGAGCAAAGGCAATTGCCAGAGGGCAAAGACACCTTCCATGAGGGTTCACTGGCAAGTGCATCATGAAAGCGATTCTGGGAAACCACTGTTGACTGGAAAAGATGGAGTTATCTCTAGGTAGACGTGCTAATGCAGCTAGACATGAGTGAAAGAAAGTAAGTTGGACAGCTAAGACCAGAACCTGTCTCAAACCCTTAGACCTAGTGAGAAAATAGAACTGGCAGAAATATCATTTTAGTGTAATATATTCAGTGCCACGTAAACAAGAAGGGTTTGCTTGATAATTGTTTACCAGACAAGCTTCATCTAAAGCACGTGAGCCCAGAATAAAAGTGACTCCCTGACAGCCTGTCTTGTACATGGAGATAGATACTCACATTGCACTGAACCTCTCAACTCAGCTATAGGTGCAACACTTAATACTGCCTCTGTCTTTTAAGCATCCCATTACTGTAAAGACATTAGCCACCGAACTTAATTAACAAAATCAATCATAATTAATTCTTTCAATGTTCACAGAGTTATCACAGACATTTCCTTTCAAGTTCTACTGTAATTTGCCATTAATGGAGAGCCAAAATAGTCAAATGATTTAGAATATATATAGAATAATGTACACCCACTGTACATAATAAGATGGCATTTTCATTGAGGAGGTGACAGAAGCATCATAAAGCAAGAAGAGTAGAGCTTGGATAGTTTATCACTGTCATAAAAGCTGCATGAATGCTTCAACTGCTCAGTTTCAGGGTATTTTGCTCTTCACTCTCATTAAATTTAGACTCAAAACCACATGGTACTTATGAACAAGGAACTTTCTGTATATCACTGGGGCCTTCATTTTAAATGTCACGTGTAATGCATGTGGTGGAGAAATTGGTTTCCCTTGATTATAATAGACAATTTGCCAAAGATGTTCCTTCTGTGGACAGACATAAAGCCAGCTGTGTACTTTTAAAAACAGGTGTCCCTCAGGTCATCTTTTGTTGACTATTCACTACATTTACTACTTCTGCAGGTTTGATTTCCCATTTTCCCAACAATCACACTTACTGATGGCACAGTTTACAGCAAAAGTTTAGTCCCAGCCTTAACTAAAACAAAGCAAAATTGAAACTGGGTATCATCCACAATTCTCCACAGTATTCCCTTACATCCAGATGACAGACTCAAACTACGCACTTACCTTCAAATGACAAAAGGTTGACTTTTGGCTGAAATTGCCAGTTTTCCCTGTAAGAGAGTTTGCAAGGCAAGGCACCAAGTAGCTGAGCTTCTAGCCTTTATCTAATCTACTTCTGGTGGCAGAATTAATTTCATTTTTCTAAAGCCATCCCTAATCAACTGGGCTTGAATTGTGCCCTGAAAGCTCTTTTGAAGAAAACTCCATGAGCTCCTTCTGCTTCTTGTCACGTTTCATAATTCTCACTCAATACGACGATCTCAGTTATATTTTGTCAATCCAGAATTACTGTTCTGACTGGGGGACACTTTAACTGGTGTTACTAAAATCAGAATGTAGCCTGTGAGAGTTACAAGATAGCACTTAAGAAGTGCAAGAAATATGCAGTGTAATTTTAGTGCATGGTTATTTCCTTATTGAGACAGAGAGGATATATTTTAAAGCATATATGTATGAGGATACACATATTCATGTGTTATTATTTTAAAAGGTTTACTTAGGAGTTAAACTAACATGCTTAAACCAGATTTCTATTTACCTGAATAGCAATCATTTCTATTATACATTTTTCAAATTAGCGAGGACACAAATTAGTGTTGCTGAATGCTGAGTACTACAAGTCGAACTTTCAATAAGCCATGTTACAGCACTATAGGTTTCAAGGTTTAAAAAAAAAAAAAAAAAGCCTATTTACCTGTGTGTCAAATAACCTATCAGGACAACTCTTCTTACACACTCTTCCGAATGTAAGAAACAACACGATAGCTATCTTTCTTGTCTTCCTCCATCAATCAATATAATCCTATAAGAGTTCAAACTCAACACTAGTTACATAAGAGAGCTACTGAATTAGATAAACTCAATCATCACTGGTGATGAAATGATTATTTAATTACTGTCAGCTGTGCTTCCAATAGCAGAGAGAGGAAATCCAAGAACATTGACAGTCAATGGTAATTTATTAATCAATTAAACAGTACTGCTTGGGTAAGCATAATTTGCACAATAAAAATTGAATTAAATGCTTAAGTAAAAGGGGTGGCTTTTGTAACATTAAAGGTTGTGACATGATACAGCAAAGGACTGAGTATGCAAAACTTAATGCTCTACTTTCCAATCTCAGTATAAAAAAAAACCAAAACAAAAACAAAAGGCTGATGGAGCTGAAGAGGATGGGAGTGACGTTGCTTATACAGCAGTAACTGTAGCACAGTGGTATCTCCTGTGTCTTCTATGGTGTGTTTTTTCAGCTTGCAAATCCCGGGAAGTTCAGTGTTACACTCAGGATGTTTGTTCTGTGCTGGCAGTCAAGGCCAATACCTAGCTTGGAATGATTTTAACAGAAATTCCCTGTTTCTCAAGGGAAAAGATTCTTCAGAACCAAATTATTTTCCAATTTAATTGCAAACTGTTGGATCCTCATTTTACATCATAAACTTAATGAGAGTCCCTCACTATCTCTGCTTTCAGTCCTACATTTCAGCAGCGTTACACTTACAAACTTACTTTCTCAGTGGGCTGCTTGTGCAATTACCCTTGCAGGGTCTCCCGCACCCATCTTTGGATCTCACTTGGCTCAGAGAGACTACTCTTTTATTACTTTCATGTCCTACAGGCATGAAGAGGATGGATGACATCTGTACTTCTGCTAATTTGATTTCTTAATTACAGAACAAACGCATATTACTCCACTTGCAATCAAGAGTCCCTTCAGCTAGGCACTGTTAGAAACTGCTAACAGTCAACAAACAGGACAGACAAAACAGAGCTTGAGAAGACTGGTGTGATTGGCATAAATTTTCACAGTAGATCTGCGATCAAGCAAGGCCTAGACTTCCATCCCCTATTGCCCATTTTGGGGCTCACACCAATGGATTATCCTTTTTTTCACTCAAAGCTTCACTCCTTATCAGATGAATGTGAACCTTCATATTTCTAAAGAGATTTGTACATATGCAAAAGCTTAAGATACTCCAAGACGACAACAGAGACCTAGAGAGCCCACAGGATGAGCCCAGCAACAAATACATTATTTTCCATCACTGCTGTTCATCAAGCATGAGAAATGCTCATCTGCCACCTGTTTTCATATCATTATTAGTATACCTACAAGAAAAATAGTGTATGCAATCAAAATATACCTGCTTACTGTATAAAATGTTTAATTTGGTTACTTTAAAACATTTTAGGTAAAAGGTTTTGTGTATATTCTCAGGTTACGTGTATGTTTTAAACTGGCTTTTGTTAGAAGGCTGAAGTGTAATTTAGCAGTCACAGAACAACTCTGGGACTCAAACTCCAGCTCTGCTCTCAGCTCTTCTACCAAATGCTCTTTGGCATTTACTGCCTTTCTTTGCCTCCATTGCCTCTCTACTAGAAGTGCAAAACTCTCACAGCCAAGTGGTACTGGGAAGGCAATTTTGCATGCAAACTCTTGGTAGGTAAAACTGTTGAGTTTTGGCCATCCTACCACCCTAAACTATCTGCATTGCCTTTCTCTTTTAAGCTGTTTTTTTATCTTTGAAGTTAGTCCATTAGGTTTGTGGTCACTATGGAGTGACATTAGGTTTAAGGAGAGGAGAACAGAATTGTGTCAAGTCAGATCCTCACGAGATATTATCTTTACACAGTCCTTTTCTAATGTTCATCCTCACTGGCTGCCGTTGATCTTCCACTCTGTCTTGCTTATCTAAAACCAATACCTATTCAAACCCCAATCAATCAATGCTACATCCAGAATGACGAAAAAAGACATCCAATTCTCTTGTTTAACAACTTGTTCAACACCTACTGCTTCCAGAGATCTTTCAGCATCCATGCCTCCTTACTTCATGCTTACCAGCCTTGTGAATTTAAAAGAAATTAATGGAATTAGAATATTAATTGGAATACTAGAAATACTAGAATACTAGAAAAAAGGCTGTAGTAGCCACTAAGTTCTGCATTGCTGAGAGCATTGGTTGGGATGGAAGAACCTTTAACCTTGTGAGAACCTCAGTTATTTGATTATCTCTGCCAGCAAGGCTTTGCTTTGGCTACAATGGGCGGGTCTGAGTCTGCTGCTCCATAAACTATGAGTAACTGTTGCCCTGATTTTATTTTGCACAATAACTCAGTGAATAGGAACTTTAAGAGAGCCCAGAACTTTGTCTTACAAGTCAGCTGAAAAGCAAAGCACTGATAATGCTCTGCTGCAACCTTGGCAGGAAACTGATAGCAATACAAGGAGGAAAGAGCTGCAATAGGGCAACACTGGTTGGGACAAAGCTCACTTTCTCATCTAATAAATGCCATACAGCAGAACAGTCGTGACCCAGTGGAAGCAAATATTATGTAAAGGGCCTGAGCTTATCCGTGCATGCAACAGTACTATTTAAAACAGTGGTATCGCAATCAGGCTACCACAGATGGACTCAACAGGCCAGATCCTACATTATATTTGAGTGTTTAAACTCCTACCAGCTTCCACAGGAGTTCCACAGCTCCTGCCGTGCGCGCTGGCAACCCAGAGAGCCAACCGTGTCCTGGGCTGCATCAAGAGAAGTGATTCTACCCCTCTGCTCTGCACTCCTGAGACCCCACCTGCAGCACTGTGTCCAGCTTTGGAGTCCTCAACACAGGAAGAACATGGACCTGTTGGAATGGGTCTAGGCCACGAGGATGATCAGAGGGATGGAGCACCTCTCCTGTGAGGACAGGCTGAGAGAGCTGGGGTTGCTCAGCCTGGAGAAGAGAAGGCTCCGGGGAGACCTTAGAGCAGCCTTTCAATATCTGAAGGGAGTCTGCAGAAGAGCCGGAGAGGGACTGTTTATGAGGAAATGTAGCGACAGGACAAGGGGCAATGGTTTTAAATTGGAAGAGGGGAGATTTAGATTAGACAGCAGAAAGAAATTCTTTACAGTGAGGGTGGTGAAGCACTGGAACAGGTTGCCCAGGGAAGTCGTGGATGCCCCATGCCTTGAAGGGTTCAAGGCCAGGCTGGATGGGGTTTTGAGCAACCTGCTCTGGTGGGAGGTGTCCCTGCCCATAGAAGGTGGGTTGGAACTGGATGATCTTTAAGGTCCCTTCCAACTCAAATGATTCTATGATTCTAAGTACATAAATGTCTTTTCTGACACAGGCCTAGGTGTACACCCTAACACAGAAGACAAGTTAGTAATGAGATTCAGGTCTTGCTTTATATGCCTGAGGCTTGGGATAATTTTGCAAGTAGGTTTTAGATTATTTTTTTTTAAAGCTAATTTGCTTTAAAACATTGGTAACATCTGTATTCAGGCTTTCCCCTAAATATGCAGGTTTCAACCTGATACCTCTGTCCATAAAATCTGATCTTTTTTTCATGATCAGAGCCAGGTCTCAAGGTCTTACAAATGGCATCCCAATTAACAGAACAGTCATTGTAGCTTGAAAACCTCGTTATTAAAAAACAAAAACAATCCAGTTCCCAAGCACTGACTGCTTTAAAGTGGCTGCCACCAGCAAAGGAGCTTAGATATGGATATAAAATAAAAGCATCTACATTTACATTTTCTTTCCTTCTTTTCATGGATACATTAATACTGTGCTGGAGGCTGATCTGGCTAACAAGTTCTGAGCTAGGAACTGAGGTTATTAATGTCACTGTTAAGATATTTTTTATTATTATTGAATCTGATCTGTCTTCTATCCAAAAGTGTTTTTTATTGAATAATCTACTCACTGTGGCTGTGACTGAAAATGGGGGGAGGCAAGTCGTGTTTTAAAATAAAAAGTGAACACATTTTGTGACCAGTTATCACTTAATTTGCAAATGTGTACTCTAGAACCATATGTTGTCTGATACAGTCACCATTCCTTGCCAAGCAGCATTTAGATAGCTGATCAAACACTCCTGTTCAATACTAAAGAGATAGAAAATTCTAAACTGTTACTCTACTGCATATGCATGAGATGCTTTTCTGCCCCTTCCAAGGTGCCTTAATCAATATAATTATTTTCAGTATTTTCATGTTGTGAAAAAAATACTGCATAATGATTCAGTCTAAGTTCGGACCTGATCTTCCAAATGCTCTCTAATTGCCAGCAGAAATAAAATGCTGTCGTAAACTCGCCCTACATCTTTTCTGGGCTGGTCAAATTCCTCACATGGAGAATTTTCCCAATTTGATCCCTGTAGCCACGATAACCAAATGGCTATACATGCAATGTCTATACCCAAGCCAAAATGGAGTGGATTTAAACAGAGGTGGAAGCAAAATTCAAGACCTTTACAATTTGGCTCATAAAACAGGTAGGGAAGAAAGGAAACAATAGATGGTAATGATTTCATAGGTTTCAAAATCCTTAACAGATTAAAGGAAACCAAGTTGTGCTGTAAAAAGAGGTCTGTTCTGATTTTGTGCAGTGGGATCTATATAACGTTAGTGCAGTCTTTAACATGGCTTTTTAGGTCTGGCATTATGAAAATTTAAGTCAAGTAACACAGGCTCAAATTTGAGCTCTGCCAAACTGCAACTACCAAAAAAAATAGGAGAGCAGAGAGTGCTCTGTGCTCTACACAATTAAGCCCACAAATGCCGTTTATTTATCTCTGCTCCTAAAGTGATATTTTCACTCATGGAAATTTTCATAATTAAGCTTGTGACAGCTCCTGTTATGCAGTTCATCAGCAAGGAGGACATAAAGAACACTGAGGACTCATTACACACAGAACAAACTTAACTCATTAACAGTACTTGGAGTGAGCAATCTCAGACCATTACTTTTAATGGGATTAGCCTTTCTTGTGTACAAAAGGCAGCACAGCTCAGTCTACTTAAAATCATTTCCTTATTCTAACGACACGGGCCACATTCATGCTAACAGGAAAGTGTTCATTCTGGCTTTGCTCTTCATTGTCAGAGTGGCACTGAGCACTTTATCAGAAACAGGAACAATAGCTGAGTTATTCTTAGTTTATTTTTGTCACACTGGTCTGTGCATTTTTCTTTTTTCATTTTACAAGGCCCTACCTTTGATCACCAGTGAGGAACAGGATTAGTTTACTAATTCTGTGAAACTGTCAGTGAGATGGCATAGACTCAGTCCTCCACATTAAAATGAAAAGAGAATCCTTAGAGGATATAAGGATGAAGACTTCCTGTGAGCTCCCAAAATCCGTCTGGCTTTATACATCAACATCAGTATGATATCACTGAATAAATGCCTCTGCAGCCATGCAGCTCGTTCCCAACCTGAATAATTAGCCATCACTGACACTTGTTAGATTTGCTTATGCACTGTCAGAGGAAAGTATCAGTGCTAATGAACCAAAAGAATTGCAAGCTATGATAGTGGTTCTTCTAAGGTCATACTAACCCAAAAGCCAGGATGCAAATGACTTCTGTATATGTTGCAACATTACAAAACTTGCACTTTAACAAACTTATAAGAATCTGTATTTTTGATGTAGCATAACTATGATAACCCTACTGCCCACTGACCACTTCTTTTATGAAGCAGTCTTCATAAGGCCAGTAATGAAGCATTCCTATTACTTGGTGATTATAAATGACTGCCCAGTACATGTACATCAGACCAGACACAGAGAAGTGCCTTTAAAAATCTCTAAAAAAGCAGAAATATCATGACTCCAAAGCCATGTTTTTCTCCTACAAAGTACTTGGTCTTCAATAAAAAGTCAGTATGTAAACATATATGAAACTTTTAAAAATAAAAATCATATCCCAATATAAGGAGCACCTAAGGAGTATCTGAGAGGGCAGGAAGAGTGAAGACAAGACATCCAAATGTAGTTAAGCATGAGTATAATTAGGAAAGAAATGCAACATAAACAAAGGCATTGAGAGGCTCCTTGTTGTGTCCAGGTACTTCCCAACTCCCACGTCACACCTCAGGCTGATCATTTACAGGAACAGACTTCCCATCAATATTTAAACTTAATAAATATCACGAGTATTACACATGTACGCTCTCTTGCAAGAAAGGTGTACTCTCTCTCTAACCTATTTTATCTGGTTGTGTCTTCTTCTCCTATGCATGGTACACACAGGTTTCTAAAAACATACCTGACTATTCTGAATATAAATTGCAGAGATGAAGGAATAAGTTGCAAGCTAAAAGAAGAATTAGTCAACTGCAGCAAGAGTTAAAACTGCATTCTCTCTTCACACATTGCAGCTGATTCAATGAACTGCGTGACCACTACCCCAAGGCTCAGCCAGGGGCTCTCTTTTAGGTCACCCTCTTCCCTTTAGCAATATTAAATGGAGAAATTGGTGCTATTCCAGAACTGGACATCAGTCCTCCAACATAATCAGAATTTCATTTCTAGCATTATCATTCTGCAAGGTAAAGAACATCATTAACTCCTGGCTGAATAAAGTTCACTCTGAACTTCAGAGGATGGGGGCCTTTTAGCGTGAGATCTGAAAACAGCCATTTAATGACTAAAATAAAAAGCAAATCATAGATTCATTTTGGGGTAAAGTTGGATGAAATAAAGTTTCCTGTTGTCTTTCCATATCTGGCCTAAGAGCTTTCTCTGTCTCTAATGAGACTAGATTGCAGCACCCCATACAGAGTCAGAGATGGAATCGTTTTTAGAAAGGATTTCCACTCACAAAATGAAAGCCTTAGGAGTTCACTTCAGAGACAAGATACCAATAGAGACATTATTAACATCAGTGACATGCACACAAAGGAAGCCTGAGGCTCAGAGCTCTGCCTCTGTGTGGTTAAAAATGTAGGCACTTAGCAGGGAATGAAAATTACACTGGTCCAAGGCCCAGGACTTGCCATATTTAGTCCTGGAGTGGTGCCAAAATAAGCATTGCTAGACCAGATGACCAGTGAGAGAACAAGATTTAAAGTCTGATAGCATCAGGATTGGAAACTAACTCTTGTAAGATAGTGGAGACGCAAACAACAGAGAATTTCAAAAGAACAGAGAATTTTCCCTAGATAAATGATTGCATTGCTGCTTCTTTTGGGTCAGCAATCATTTATCTAGGAAAAGTGATGTGAGTGAATTTTGGGGGGTTTGGTTTAGCTTTTTTAATCTTTGTTGTAAAACCGGCCTATGCTTTTTCCTACCTGCCTGATTAAAATCTGCCCTCCCATCTTCTTGGGCATGGAGTGGGCATATTTTTCAGCTATTCTACAGCAAACCAGCAGTTCTGAAATTGGTTATATTCATCTCTGTGTGTTGAGAGTGCCTTTGTTTGGATGACTGGGACACAGATGCTTGTGGATTACCTTGTAATCTTTTATGGTAAAATACAGTAACTATCTTCTGAGAGCACTGGTCTCTTCCATTATACCTGAAGGCCTGAAATAATAGACGAGTCAGTCTTTTCCTCCCTTTCTCTCCATGTTCTTTTTCACAAGGTCAAACAGATTCAACAAAAAAACCCAGAAGGCTGAGAGTAATTCAGTCCTAGAATAAGGACAGCCCACAGATCCACCTGCTTTCAGGCAGAAAAGGGAACTAAACCTGTTTCCTGCATGCCACAGTAATATAGCGACCACTAACACCTGCTCTATCAGAGAGAGAGATATACACTTTCTAGTACATTTTTCTAGTGGAAATCACTGCATTTTGAGTGGAGATTGATCTGAAAAAATGTGACTTGGGGCTGCCCAGAGCATGTCTCCCAAACCAGAACCCCACTGGGGGTACAGATGGAGAAATGTATATCCTAATGGGATTTTGGTGTGATGCTGAGTTCCTGCTTTTAAAAGATCTCTGGCATCAGTAGCTTGTCACTTACAACAGTGACTTTTGAAAACCTAGATCATCTATTACAAGTAAGCAGGGTTCTCTGCACGTTTTTATGGCTTTGGTTTAATGGCCCAGAGAGTATTTAAAACAAACAAACAAAGCTATTTTACACAGATGTTAAAAGATGTAGGAAACTTGCAAAGGGTTAAAACAGTTAAATAGAAAGATATATGTTTTAACGGAGTTGTGCTTTAAAATTACTTCTAATTTAGCCACTTACGAGACATGTATGGAGGTAAAATGATCAGTGGTAATGTGCAACAGAAAGATATATACTTTTTTAATTGTAGCCAAGAGGAAAAAAACAGCAT
The DNA here is from genome assembly GCA_004320125.1 of Scolopax mira. Taxonomy (NCBI): domain Eukaryota; kingdom Metazoa; phylum Chordata; class Aves; order Charadriiformes; family Scolopacidae; genus Scolopax; species Scolopax mira. The sequence continues at coordinate 50,814 of BJBW01014802.1, forward strand.
GGAATAACTTAATCGTTGCTAATTATAATATCACTGAGGTAATTACAATAGATTTTGATTGTCTCATTTTCACACCAGAGGAGGGCACAATACTGGCTTTTCTCTTAATACATATTTGTTTTTAGAGAAGAGCTGACAATTACACTAATTGTAGTCACAGCATGAAACTTTGTTTTTAAAGAAAAATTTGTCTACATGTCACACAGAATAAACGCATCCTTTTCATTTTGTTAGGTGCAAATTAAAGACATATTAATTGCTTTGTTCACTGTAACAATACGGAGATCTTCTCATGCAAGCGCGACTAATTCTGTCAGAGTCACATCACTTGGAAAGTATGCAACACCCAAAATTAAAATGGCAGAATGACCCACCACTTCTCAGTGGTTAACGTGGATGTCTTTGACTAGAATATTGTCACCCAAGGTGACAACCAACAGCCATTCTTCCGCTGTGGGATCCACTCAGATAAATTAGCAAGAACCACGACAATCGGCCCAGACCCACAAGTCTAATTTGGTGCAAGCTCTTCTGACTTGGATTCTGTCCAGGAGCTTCCAAACTGCACAAGACGTAAATTTCAGCATCCTTTGTCTGGCAATGTTCAAACTTTAAATGCTCCAGAGGGAGATACAGGAAATGTGAGGAAATGCAGTAGCAGGCACAGCCCTGACCTGAACATAGTGAGGGAACGTACCCACCTCTGCAAGTCCCGTCACATCATACGCACCATGAGGAACTACCAAAGACCCTCCTAACTCACCTAATTTGATAAATAGCATGAACTATTTCTCTTTTGTGATACTCTCACACTCCTAAGAAAGGTTAAGGCGTAACCTAGAGTTTAACTTCACAAATTTACACTTATCCCTTACAAAGTTGAGTTTGTCATACTCTCTTGTTTACATCAGCAAGACCCCAGGTTTTCCACTAGAAGCCAAGGACTGTGTAGCAGAGCTCTGAGAACAGGACTTTAATCCAGTCTATCACATACTTGCTCCACCAAAGCTGTGATGCCCACTCTAGCAGCCTGAGGAGTCTGCAAAGTACCAATGCTGATGAACAGGACAAGAAATGCAGTGCTCATATACAAATGCACTTTGCCAGGTCTAAATAACCACAGGGTAGTAGCATGTATTAATAAATTTTCCTCTCCCGTGGAGGTGGGAAAGCAAGCTAGAGAGGTACATTTTTCTAGCTCTAACACACAAAAAGAAGATGTAGAAATGCACTAGGGTGCTACTAAAATCAGACCCTGAAATCTAAACTGGAACATTTTTAATAATGCAATAATTTTCATTGTGTACTAGTTAAAATTTTCAGTATTATAACACACCACATCATGTCGTCTAATGGAACCTCACCAGCGTACCTGCTTATGTGCTGTCAAAACATCACATACCTTTCAAAGCAGTACTGTCTGTTTTGTGATGGGAAACTCACTATCAGTTAACAGCCAGGCTACTTCAGATGAGATATCCTGTCAGACTAGACAGAAATTTGCACCCTTCTGGTGACAAACTTTGGTCTTTTTTCTACCATTTCCAGGCCAAAAGCAAGTAAAACAGTTGGAGGTTATTTTCTCTTTACCTAACAGCCTCAGTGAACACATTCCACATGTCTTTATGGATACATAAGTCTGCTCATTCCTGCCAAAATTTTGGAAGTGCCTCAAAAAAGCTGTACTTCCCGTGTAATCCACGCAGTAATTCCCTCTACAATACTGTTGCTTACAGCTTTTCTGTGTTTTGTTGTAGCCACTAACAAAGCTGAAATCGTTCAGCTTCTTGCAGTTGAGCGACTTAACACAGATCACCCAAAAATACAACACCGATTGCTACCTACAGATTACCAGGCAATTCAAGAGCTGACAAAGGATTCAAATATATGAAATTTTAACATTGGGTGGGGTTTTTTTGAGAAGTTCGAAAAGTGTCTTAGAAAAAATGACACAAATCTTTAAAGTATATGTTAAAGGCTTCAGTACACTCAGAGCACATTTGTCAATTCATTGCACGATCAGGCCCCAAGGACCTAAAATTTATATGGTGCACAACGTTTTCAGTTTTCACCAAATTCAAACCCAGCAACGGGTGCCCAGGACCTAAGTTTTAATTTAACAACTGATATGGATTAGCACAAGCAATAAATGCTAACACATTTTTCTTTTCAAAAACAAAGCAAAACAAAACCCTTTTATGTTTTAATCGATGTATGTAAAATATATATGACCAGAGTCTGTGACAAAGATATCCTGTTACACTGCTCCAAGAGTGTTCTGCAGTAGTCATTTTCCTTATTGCACAAGATTCTCATACTGCAAAAATAAGAAATAGAGTAGATTTGAACTGCTTGCTACTTTAAGAAACTTCTAGCTATATCACAGGGCTTAATGTTTGACTTTTATACCTGTGTCACACGTGCATATTTGCCTCCAAAGACAAACTAAAAGCAGAGAGTAGCTACAGATTTTACATACCAAGTTAATTAGCAATTCTTACCAAACAGAGTGTATCTTTTCTTCTCAGGGTTCAGCTTGGTCTCTATTAGACATATTTACGGGAAAAGTCAATGGATAAGACATTAGAGGCCAACCTCAAAGTCAGAATAAAGCAACCATAGACCTTAGAGAAGTGCTTTATTAGCCAAGAATTGGTTGGTTATTGATCTTGGTCTATGTCTCTGGTCACAATAGCACTTACCCTAATTTTTCTAGTGTAAATATAAGTAAATTTGAATGGGTGTTGTTGAAAACAATCTGTAAATCTACATTTTGTGGTTTATGTTGTAATTGTAGTTACGGGAAGGTTCAATATCTGGAGCATGGTAAGGAGACAAGGCTGTGGCATGGCAACCTCAGCTCTGCAAATATGTCCTGAAGCACTTTCTCAGAGGTTATTAAAATGACTAGAGCTATCACTCTGCTTAGAAGCAGAGAAACCACATGGGTACTCATAAGAAAGGAACTGAGAAAAAACACTGTAAAGAGAAATGTTATGCATTTAACTTCAGCTTTTCTTTTCCCTGAGGTCAACCAGATAATTAAGCAAAACAGATATACAGAGTTTCTTTACTTTTCTGCAAACATTAATAAATTACTGCTTGGCTCAGCACTACCATGCTTTCTTTCCTACATTGTGCCTTTTTTATTTAGTTTCATCTTTAAGATTTATTTTGAGATCATTTTCAATTTACTTCATGGCCTACTGCATAAGACCTCTCTTCTATTAGTCCTATTGGGAACACCTATCTTGATCTTACTTCTATAGGGTTAATGAGGGTTAATGGCTATTGTATTTCAGATTGATATTACCAAGCAAATTTCGAGTGGAAATACAAAAAAAAATAATGATAGCTGTATCTGCTGCAACACTTGTCTCTGATTAATTTAACACTGAACGGACTATAATGTTGTACCGTTTAAAAAATTGCATGCTTACTGCAAGATATGGCTGGCACTAGTGCTACTGTTATTTCCTTCCAATCTTCTTCTTGTTACTTGGAACTAGTCAGATTTTTATTCACTTCACACATATTGAGCGGCAAAAGACTCTTTCTCTGCCTACGGTTTAGCCATATCACAGAAAACAGAATAAAAAAGGGAGATGGAACTTTTTGTTATTCCACCACAAAGGAGAAAGTTCTCTCTGGCTCTAGATGGGGCCTGCAATGTCCATTCTCCCTGGAGTAATAGGTATGAGCAACCAAAACCATTGGCTGAGACTACCCCTTATGAAAAATGTAAGCTGAAGCCAAGCATTACCACTCCATTGCCCTAGAACTAAACACCATCACTACTTATCTAGTCTGGACAAAATTAAATCCTGTCTGAAACACAGCAAGTTAGAAAACAGAGCTATCTGTTTAATTGCCACACGTTATGTCCAAATCAGCTCAGTGGTCTGTTTTCTGTTCCTGCACTACCCTTTCTCCATCGACTTGATAATTTCCATCCTACTCATGACTGTTACGTTCCACTGAAACTTTTGTTTAACTGGAAGTTGACTGTGCAGGAGACTGTGCAGGGTTTTCCCAGTGGTTAGAAGTGAGCCCTGAAAATCAGAATTTACTGCAGGGAAAACATAATGACATTTCTCAGAGTCAAATTCAAAACTCATCACTGCTGCCTCTGTTTCCTCCTGCCAAGCTCATCTGTCTCAAATACAACTGCAAACTAATTAAGAGATTTCTCTTACAGGTGATGTGATATTATATTGATGAGCAATGGGAAGACCACCCAGAGGATGTCACACTAGCACCAGAGAAGAACCAGAAGCAAATCTGCTTTACATTCTGAAATCCAAACAGCCTTTCATTCCTCCCACCTGCTCCTGCATAAACCACTACCAGAAACCACCAGCAGTAGCTGACGTGGCTCAGACTTGCACAGGCATCTATCTCTTACCATTAAAAATATTGGCTTAACTTTATAAAATCTCACTGTAAGATTTTAATTTGGTTTGAGGGACATTATCTCTGGGTTTTTTGTTTGTTTTTGTTAATAAAGTCTTCATTTCTCCTCAACAGGCTCTGCACTCCTTCACAGGTTATAAAGTAGGCAAGAAGCACCTTTTGAAAAATCTGAGCAAAATGTACATCAGGTCATAATGAAAAGCTACCACAAACCAGCATATCTGATTGCAATTCCAACTTTGTATTTTTTAAAAAACCCCCAAACACACACATGCAAACATTTGGGAAAAAAATTGCAACTTTAAGTGCATTAAACAACCCTCAAGGCCTCTCTAATTAAGCACTGACTTTCTTCTGCATTTCCTTGCTATGAATGCTTCAATGGAAGAGCTGGTTTAAGAGATTCCCACCCTAATCTCACTCCTACCCTGCTGTTCTTCCTGCTCCCCAGTAACTCCCTTACTCAACGCTGCAGGAATCTTTTATACAAGATTCAAAAAAAAAAAAAAAAAAAAAAGGAAAGGGAAAAAAAGGACCATTTCACATATCTGGACTATGGATTGGTTAGGAAAAAAAAAAAAAAAAAATCCTAAATTTGCCCAAATAAGAGCAACAGTGACTTAAACCAGCTTTGCCATCAAAAGATTTCTAACATGGAACCACACCTTAAGCAAGTTTAGAGCTGAAGCAATTAGTGGCTGTTGTGGAGCTGAACTAAAACGCTTTGTACCTTCATTGATCATCAGTATTATTGTTCCTCTGCATCTTCCAGTGTAGTGAAAAACCATCTGGTCTTGAGAAATGTTAACAGCAATGAAACCAACAGGAATGCAGAAGGCTTAATATCGCACAATTGAGGCTGTTAGTACCCAGAATATGCTACTACATTGCGTCACTAGTAGATATTGTAGACAAGTCAGAAAATAGTATTTATATTTATTCATGCAATGCAAAGGCAGAACTCTTTCTCTGTCTGCATCTCTAATGACTGTTAGGAGACTATGGATGAGAATAATCACAAAACCTGAATGGAGATAATAAAACCAATAGTGTTCAAGAGCTGAAACAAAGAGAATCCCCAGTGGGGCAGTGATCTTCTGAATGACTCAAGTAGTTCTGCACAAGCCTTTGAATTTCACTTTGACGTTTAAATGAAGAAAGGGAGAGAAAAGCACAGGCCAATTTCATTGATTGGTGTAACTCAGGAATCTAACATAAAAGCATTGGGATGACTCACAATACATACAACATCTGAAACCAAACTCCATTCTCTTCTATTCCCATTTCATTAAAATAACCTCCTATTTTCTTCTGTTATAATATCGTATAAATCATGTGTATTCTGGTTTGAAAAACCCCATGCAGGGGTTTCAAACAGAGCTTGCTTTATTGGATTTCATTTGGGAGGGGAGCTACAGTGTCCAGGGCACTTAAAAAAATAAAAATCAGGGCTTTCAGCTGAGAATTTGCCAAGCTTAGATTTTAAAAGCTCACAAACTCACTGCTTCCTCCTTCAAAAAAAAAAAAAAAAAAATTCAGCCAAAACATATCAGAAGTGAGGCCTTTGCTGGGCACAGAAGAGACTGCAAACATCTGATCCACAGGCTACTGTGAGAAGCCTGCCTTGTGCTCCTGTGTGCTGCCCCACGCCATGTTCCAGTAAGCCTCTGGTAAGGCAAACTGCAGGAGCTCTGTGCCCAGGAAATCTCCTCATGCAATACCAAGTCACTATCCGAGCTCTGTACCTGGGCACTCTAATAATAAACATATTTTTGCATTTCCAGCAAGCATCTCTTGTGTCATTACCATGTTTTGATAATAAATTCCAGTTCCAGTCACACAGACAAAACCAGACACAGTTTCAGGGAGATCAACAGTTACCTGTAAACCAGATCCTAATTCTTCTGTTGAAATACATCCTGTGAGCACACCTGAGGGTTCAACTTGTTAGCATAAAAGGAGGATAACTTATGGAAGCATTAACTTATGGAAGGCACCGACTATGAAGCCATTACAGCAAGTATCTTTGCTTTACTTTTTGACTGATAACCTTCATCATTAAAATTAATGCCAGCGTAAAGACAAAATTGTGCCTATTTATACAACTCTAATTGATACTATAAATAGGAAAAAATCTCACTATCAACACAATCAATTCTGCACAGATCCTGTTTTTTATTGATATTTGGTTCACTGGGGATAGTACTTTTTAGCATCCTTTTTATTCTTTTTCAGCAGTGATGCCACCATATAGGTCTGAGACCCGAGGGTATTCAGCAATTTTATTTAGATTTCCTGTGACTTTCCCAACATACAGCGCCAGTATAGGAGGATGCTGTTAGTACTCAGGCCCCTTGGGTAGCTAGTTATGAAACTTGAATTGCTGCACTTAAGCAAGCCTGTCAGAATGCTTGGCCTCCTAGACACCATGGCTCCGGCTCCATCTACAAAACTTTAAGTGGCACTTGCTAAAAGTATGGAAAAAACCCCATATCCTGTCTTTGCATATATAGAACAACACTATTAATGGTGTTCTGTAAGAGCACATACAGGCTGGGCTAGGAAAACGAGAAGTATTTTTCAGACACGAGCTCATTTCTTAGCCTTGCACAAAAAGCGTAGTCGATTTTACAGATGGACTGAGTGAATTATAAAATTTCTTGTAAAAACTTGTCTGCAACTTAGCTCACCTCTGCAAATGAAAACACTCCAGGATTTTTGGTACATTTCAAATATTTTGGAGAAATTCTTGAATATGATTTCTCTTTCCTACTTCTGTAAATACTGCTGCTAATCCCCAGTTGCCCAAGAAGCCAACAGTTCACAGCAGGGAGAAGGGAAGCAGGAATCCCTTCCACGTTTCACCAGAAGGCTGGTGTCACGGTCCAAGCCTCAAGAATACTCTGCCTGTGCTGGTGTATCCACTGTACCAGATCTCATATTAAACAGTAACCTCTGAAAGTTATACTAGTGTCACAAAACAGCAACTGGGACAGAGGAATTCTGCTGGTCCTTTGAATTATGCCCTTAAACTAGACTGAAAGTACTCTGGGTGTGTCGCCTGCTCAAAATTCATCAGTAGAAAATAACATTCTTTTATTCCCAGTTCTTATCTCCTTAAACAAAGCATCAACATGCCAGCAAACTATTTTGGACCCTCTTAATGACAAATTTTTAGAGGTGACAGGACCTTAGCAGACACCTCTGCTGAGCTTGTCCCAAATACATGTGGTCAGGAAGCCACAACAATGGGTTGTCTTGAAGTTTTCCAATTCTTGCTATTACCAGAACTTTCAGGAGACATAACAAAAACAATTGCTGTTATTACAATAATGGCTAAATACAGGGCATTCCTCACCATGGCATCTAGATGCCTCTATTGAAATCTGAACCATCCTAACGAGACTGAAAATACACCATCCTTCCTGATACTGAATGCAGGGAGAACAAGTTCTTGGAGCTCAGCTGATGATTAGATTCACACTTAAGTGTATATATGTAGGGAGCCAATTTCAAAGGCTTGGGCCTGCTAATGAGATTGCCCTGCTGCCAGCATCTGCAAAGCTGTACCCTCAGGAAGTGAGGGGTAGCTTTCCAGATGAGCACAGGTTACCTGGTGGAACGGAGATGGTGCTAAGGCTCTTATGAAAAGTGTCAGGGAATCATTAATAGCCACAAGCACCCAAGCACATCATCTTTTAAAAAAAAAAAAAAAGCACCTCCAGGAGAAAACTGTCGTCCTGTGTTTTTGGGCTAATGCTGAGGCAAAGGAAAGTGCTACCAAGTGACTCAACCAAGCTCCTCTTCTCTCTTCTGCATTCTAGAGATATCATACTGAAGAACTGAGCTTATCAATGCTGCTCAGACCAAGAGAGCTGATACATCTGATTGCAGCACACTGTAACAAGGTTACAGAATAAGGAGATCTTTGGAGATATCATTAACAATATTGTTTTAATCATGATTACTGCACACATCACTTAATAGCCATAACTGCTTGCCATAAGTCTTTATTAACTAAAAGAATACTTAGCCATATATCTTGTGCTGGCTATCCAATAGCCAGTGACAATCAAAGCACTTGAGCAAACAGGAAAACTTTCTTCTTATTCCATGTCCCCCCTTCTCTAGTTCCCTCTTTGTTCCTTTTCCATAAGCCAGTTACCAACTTCCTATAACCTTTTTAATTAACACTTGCTTAATCAACAGCTCTATTAATCTCTATAGACCTATGAGTTTTCACACGGTTTTCAGTATTACTTACATCAATAAATTTGACCATATGCACCATGAGACATTTTGGAAGTTGTCAGTGTCTTTTACTATCTACTGCCTCCAAACAATAAGTTGATAATCAGAAAAAATAAGTCGTTTTGAGAGATGTACACGCACGCACACACACACTTCAGGAGCTAGGAAGATCTGAAAATGTAAGGACATGTAAAGTCAGAGCTTCAGCTGGTACCAATCAACACAGTCCCCTAATTTATACTGGCTAAGGATTTGACCCTTAAAATCTTTTCCTGACACTTCTGATAAAGAAAGAACATTACATTTCACTTTATAATTGGACCCTATAGTTAAAAACAGCCAGATTCTTTCCTGATTAAAGAGACAGGAAGATATAAACCAGATTTATTGTCTATTAGATTTTATGTTCCATTTTCTCTTGTCACAAGAGAAGTAATTTTGTGTATATAGCCTGTCCAGCACAAAGTCATTTGTTCCCTCAGATACACTAATTCAAGCATAAATACATAGATCCATATTAATAAGCCACATTCATATAGCTAGAGATCCTGCCTAAACATTTTCATGTTCCCTGGATTTGCATTATTCTGTGCTGAAGTTCTGTTTGTGGTGATCTCTACTCTTTCCTAATAAACTCAAAAGCCAACTGTAAAACATCTGTGAAAAAAACCATTTTATATCATTAGAGTTTAAGAAAGAAGATATTGTTAAATATTTTAATTTTTTTTTTTTTTAATGACTGTTTTCACTGAAGTCCAAAGCTACATTTTCTTTTCCTTTTGGGGATAAAAACTCCTTGTTTTGTGCATGTGTGCGCATGCGGGAAGAATCCCATCCAGCTTTATGAATAATGACAGCCAGAATGAATTGCAAGTTGGTCTTAACAAACATGTTCTCAAATACATTACCCCACTACTCACTCAGCCCTCTGTATAAGTGCTAAGTGGTGGCAGTCAGCAACAGCCTTGCCTAGCAATCTCTGTAATTAAACATTCAAACACAGGCATGCATTTCTGCAAATGGGCCCCCCAACTTCCCTTTTTTGAACACTTTCTTCAGAAGGAAATCTCACACAGCTGTTGCAAGAACACTGCATGACATCTGCAAAATGTCTATTGTACAGACCAGGGTGAGAAAACAGCCTAAAACACCAACAAGCTGGATCTGACCACTAATTGAAGCCATTGTTTAGGAAAATTACTCGCGTGTGGTCTAACAACTCATCTGAAATTAGTGATTGCTGCAAATGAAAAAGCAGAATTACATACTATCTCCCATCCCCCATCTCTCCCAAAGGGAATTGTGCTAGAAACATTTACCATCACATACAAATATAATGCTGGTTTATACTGTGTATTTTTTTGCATTTGTTTTTTCTTTTTAAACTGCATCAGATGCCAGCAAGCTGAATTCCAATGCATATTACTGATACTGTCAACAAATATTAAGTAGATTTTTTTCGTTTGTGAGATAATCAGAAATGTGTCCCTCATTTCTGTTTTCCACCCAGTAGGTTTAAATAGAACAAGCCATTTGTAGCTTACTGTCTATCTTACACCTTATTTACACTGAATTTTTATCTTCCAATGCATCTTATTTTTTGTTGGCATTCCCCACCATGCAGTTTACATGGTGATGAAGAAATAGCCTTGCAGGCATTGAAAAAGAGATACAACATGTTAAGACATAATTCCCTGCAGGGCATTCGAGGCTGAATTTGCTGTCACAATGAGTCCAAGCTTCCATAACTATCCGTGTTTTATGTGGATTTGAAACATAAAATTAGATTCATCTTAATCTTCTGAAACAGCAATCTTCCCATGAAAGCTGAGAGACAACAGCATATGAAAATGGTAAGAGGGAGAGAGAGAGAGGACAGAAAGAAGACAAGAACTGAATAAAATGAGATGCTGTACTCTTCTAGTATAGGAAGTGAAGTTCCCTTATGGGTAATAGTATATCATGAAAACTTTGCTGAAAGGGATTGAGTTCCTGCCAAATTCCTTGTTTACATACAAGTGATCTCTACAGAGGCTTTGCAGCAAGCCAAGTACACAAGAACACCGAGGAAGCCAGCACCAGAATAGAAATCACTACTGTTGAGAGGAAGGTTTGTGACACTGCATTTCGTAAGTAAGATCTGATTTATGGATATGGCCTCCATTCACCTAGGCAGGGACACAGCACCAACCCAAGAGAGCTAAAGTTCAAAACAATAAATCTCAAGTTTCCTTGGTCAGTCCAGGAGCAGAGCTTAAGGAATATACTGCCCTAGTTTCCTGAGATCAGGCTTTGCAGCTGGAGTAACTTCAACTTTGCTTTTTCTTAAGGGGCTTCAGATTTGCCAGCTTTGTCATATTGCTTTGCTGCCCTTAGGGCTCTCATAAACACACTGTTTTTAAAAATGAAGTTCTCCAGATTCAAAGCTACTTTTTTTTTTTTTTATTTGTATTCCTCACATTTAAAAATGCGAAGAAGAATATTTTACCACATGCAACTAACAACACAGGATCTGAACAGAAGAGAAAAAATCTTATGGTTTCATGATTTGAACTGACAAAGGAAACACACTAATTGAAATCTTCCCAAATAGTGTGGGACTAGATTGTAATTCTTTTTATATTCAATTTAAATCCCATGCAGGTTGTTCTTTTACTGCAATTACTTCAGACTTATACCAGCAGGAGTAGACAGGCTTACTTTTTTTTTCCTTCTCAAAATCAATGAAACACAGTGAATAAAGTTTTCAAAGGATTTCAAATTCATTTATTTTCCTGCTTTGCTGCCATAAAAACCATCAAATATTCTGTATGCTTAGTTACTGACTTGCACTTTTCAAACATCCAACCATCTATTGTTCTAAATTTTAGAGAGAGAAACAACAGAAAACAATAATATAGGTAGGAGAACACAAATAATAAGAACGCCCACAGCTATGACATTAGCTGCATTACACATCTTTTCAGTAACACAGTCCTAAAACATTCAGAGTTTCCAGTGATTGATATATTTCATTATTCTCACATCACTTATTTCTCTAATTAAGAATACCTTTGCCAAATGTAGTGCCATATTTGGCCTAACTTACTTTCGTACAAACAATGCAGATAAACTTGTTTTCCAATAGTTTTGCTACATATCAAATAAATAAAATGAACCCAGGTAGGCACTTAAGGACATTCTTATCTTTCACTTATTGACTTTCAGTAGAAATAGTTTGTACGGAATTGAAAAATCAAACACAAAAAGTGTTTTGCTGAACTGGATTTATTGAGTCTGATGTTGATTGCACCTCCAGCTGCAGCTCCCCAGATGAGGCTGCAGTGACAGGGATGAGATAAAAACACATGCAACTTGCCATGGGCCAAGTATGGCCTCACAGCTATGACAGGAAAAACCACTGCTTATGTGAGAATCTGATCTTTACTCTTTCGGGTGTGATAGTTTCAACAGAATATTCATGCTCACTACTGTGCAGTCCTGCGTCCCTTCCCTCTGGTGAAACCTTAGTAAATAACAGGTTCCTTGCAGAAGGACTGTGAGGTGACAACCCTTTTTCCTCTTCAGCAAATATATTCTTTGGTTATTACTGAAGTCCTTGTACTGCAATAACCCTTCAAACTCCACTACAGAAGTTATTTGGAGCTGCAGTAGCCACTTTCCTGAATTTATCTTGCCTTCCTACACTCCCATCAATCTTGTCCTTAGGAAGCAGTGCCTTGCAGGTCAGGAGGCCCCAGATACCTTCTCTCCCAGGTTTCACGCACACATGAAGGTCCCAGAGGGGAAGGGACAGGGAGAGACAATGTACTTTTCCATATCAACCATCCTGACTCTAAAATGGAGCCAGTATAAGCAGAAGCACAGAAAGCAACACCAATGCTCTGTTTTCAGAAAAGAAAAAAAAAAAGAAGAAGTCAACTCATCAACTAAATTAGGAATAATTGGTGAAATGATTATGCATAAAACACACAGAGGCACTGCTCTAGGTAATAAGTTCTGCTGACTATTTCTCCTGGCTATTCCATTTGATATTCTCCATTGTGTTTGTGTTAGCCCGTAATACATGTAGAGAACGAGAAGCTGGCATAGGTACGCTGCAAGAGCCTTTATACACAACCTTCAGTGTGTTTTTTTTTTAGATCATATTTCAGAGAATAAAATCAGTTAACAGTATTTTCCTATGAGATTTCAATTTAGCTGTTGGGATAATACAGTACTACAATTTATTAAAATTACAGGTTCAACAAATGCTGACTGCGTTACTCTATGATCTTTATTGGGGCTACATTATGAAAATAATGAGAACTGATCAAAATGGTGGGGTAGAGTGAGGAAGAGTATAAAATTTTCCACTTTCATAGACACTTCCCTGTTTCATCACGGCAAGCCAACCCACCTATGTAAGTATTAACATGATAATGTGGAAAATGGGCACGAGAAATATTTAATTCAGTAAAAATAACACATATGAAAAGAGTCTCCTGTTACTATGTTAAGTTACCTTAATTCAATTAAGAATTCTTGGTCTTCCAGTTTGCTTTTGTGTTCTGCACAAAAATAAGGACTACTGAACACTATATCATGATCTAAATCACTGCTGGAAGAAACCCAGGTTCATTGATCTGAGCAGGCTTTTTCATTTCTGTCTGTGTATTTTTGATTTTGTGCTCCTACAAGGTTTACCCCAAGTTATTAATGAATAACTCAATAAGTCTTCTGTAACCTGAGGCACCTAAAAGCTGGAATTTTCTGTATTTATATGCAGTTGTACGAAAATTGAAATTCGGGTATGGACGTTCAGGACTGTTTTAGAAAATTGAAGTCCAATACAGACCTATCGAGTCTGACTTTCTCTAGAGTGTAAATACTCGAGTATCTCACCCAAAAGTTGCTTTAGCATACTCTGCATATAAAATTTCATTTCAAGGGCAACAAAGTGAGAAGATAGATGCTCCATAAACATATCTTCTCTTTGTTTCCTTTATATGCCTGCAATGAATCTGAAATAGATAACATGCAAATTCTGGGGAGCCTGAAGCAACCTCAAACCTCTTTAACTATTTTCAGACACTCAAAATTTTCTTTAAAAATAAATCAATTTGTCTACTAATTCTCACTCCCTTTGTTTTCCATAGAGAATATAAATTGGTTTCCAAATCAAACAGAAAAAAGTGCAAAGCTCATCTTCTTGGAGGTGTCAGTTCAAACCTGAAACTATATGTAACATCTTCAAGAGACTCTTTAAAATGTATGAAGATTTAAGGCGAATCTGGGCAGTTTAAAGTTTCATATGTGGAGACCATGTGAAACAGAAGTTTTCATAAGCTTCTGCAAAAACCTTATTGGATTTAACCACAATTTGCTTTGCATTTTGAGTGTCATCCAGACAAGAATGTCAAAGTGAGGGTAACTTTTACACAAAAGAATTGATGTGTTCGGTGCAGCTCTCGCAGGTTGCTTTGTTAGCCAGTCTGATTGCTCGATTTTTTTTAAGAGATATACATAGAAAGAACTAGAGTAAGTGACCTCAGAAAAGAAACATTTAACCTTATCCTTGATGTAAACATCTCACACTGATATTGCAATGTAGGTAAAGGAAAACATGGCAATTTACCAGAACAAGGTCAATGCCACAATAAGGTAGATGTTTCCTTTTTAAGGTTAACTTCTAAGGCGATTAAAGCGTTCCTTTCTAACATAAGTAACAAAATGGCACATACTGCAAAGATTTGCCTTTTAAAATCAAACAGAGCAGTCAATGCAATTGGTCAGCTTTGAAAGAGAAAGGTGTGCACATTTGTAAATTATTATAAAAAGTAGGCTGTTTGTATTTCAAATGAATTAAGTAATGAACCGTAGCTGTGCAAATGCTGTTTCTTTCTCAGTTGTACACTAGCACGATACAATACACGTAGGTACACACTTATACATATGCTTGCATGTACAACTTAAGGAGAAAAGTAAGTATACAAACAATAGGCATGACAAAATTATGTTCTAGATATTCCTCTATTAATACATTAGCAAACTTTAGGATCATTAAAGGAAAGAAGGATCACCAACACCCTTGGAAAACAAGCGTCACAGGAATTGTTAATAGTACCCCAAGCACATGTGAGTTATTATAATCTAGCACATACTGAGGAAGCCTACTGCACACAGAAATTACCAGTTAACACTTAATTTTTGCATTCCACATTTATGCAATTAATTAGAGAACACTTAGCATTCTCTCCAACTTCAAGCTCTGCATGATCATGTTTGATCATGAGGGAATTTTAAATCATTTATGTAGCCAAGATTTAAATACAAGAGGAAACAGAGAAGGTGATGGTTAGAAAGAGAAGCATGAATATATTAAGTGACAGATCAAGCTGTATAGAAATTAGAAAGCCAATACAGACATGACAAGCAAAGTTACTCATGGCAAGGGATGCTTACATAAATAAAAGAGTCAGACAACTTTTTCTTATATAGGAAATATGCAGAGTTATAAATTAAGGGACTTCACTGGTCCATCAGCTGTATCAGAGATGAAGACACAAGAGGTAAATAGATTTAAGAGATGTGGCAAGTATTTAAAATAGGAGATGATACCACAATAGCATTGAATCCACCACAGAGTTTGTGGGTTTGGACTACATTTTTATGTACATCTCCCTGCTCTGGGATTTTGGGAGAATTGCCCCTCTTCCTGCCTGTCCTGTCAAGTACATCCAAAGCTATGCTTAGAGGGGTCACAGTATCTGTAGTTTGTCAGAATTTGTTCACCAGCCATCATGAATTCCAGGTATCACTCTGACTTTTCCTCCAATGTTTGTGGCATCATCCATTACCCATCTTCCCTCAGGATTATTTCCCTAGGACCTTGCAGAGCTCTTATTGCAGTGTGTGCCTTAGGCAGACACCGCCAAACCTCCATCGCCCCAGACTACAATACCTCCTAGGAAACCAATCGATCTAGGTGAGTCACCTTGCAGTGATACCCTTAAGCTTAGCAGAATACATAGCAGGCTTAGTTACAGGATAAAGAAGGTCTTTAATATGCAAGTTCACTGTCCAGAGGGAACTGAGGGAGACATTTAAGGCTACGGTTTAAAGACTGATTTTGAAGAGACTAATGAGAACTCATTTTAAAAGGTGCTTAGAGCCCCCAACAGTTCCAAACCACTTCAAACGAACTTGTTTCTAATTGAGGTACAATGGACATTTCAAGCCAGATATTTCTAACCTTGCTGCTGTATCGTACTCCTCACCTTTTGCACCTAGTGGGTGCCATCATTCCCAATAACACTTAAGGTAATCGAAGCAATATAGAATCCATTCTGGCATTCCCATCAGGATCACCCACCTGAGTGTTAAATAGCCCCAGTGCTCAGAAAGGGACTAGGCAAAGGTGATTCAAATGATGGTAATGGCTATATTTGGAAATATTATTGTAATAAATCTCTCATTGCATCCCCAAATAAAGACTCCAGATCAAATCCTCGACTAGGCTAGACTGAGGAAGCAATATCAATTTCCACTGGCTCAGAATCCTTGTAATCAAATACATCCATTTATTATCTGTGACAAGGTTGGAGATTTTAGGCAAATTACTTTATTATTCTGCAAAAATACCAGCTTGTCATTAATATTAGCCTATGTCTTTAAAATCAGAGATATAAGCAGCTTCTTCATCTTACTACATCATGCTATAATCCGAAGTGCCCTATAAGGAGCTCTAATATTTAAGGTCTTTTAGCTGCTACATCTACATCCTGATTATCCTTTAGAAATTAAATGCTTTCAATATACATTTGTAAGAGAGACTAACAATCTCCTGCCACTTGAAGGATGAAGATGGTAAATGATGTCTGTGGGGTTTTTTTTGTTGTTTTGATGCTGCCAGGCAGGCTGATGACTTTATATTCTGCGTCCATGGCTCAATGACCCACAAATCTCCTTTGATATGCCAGGCAGCAGAGAGAACCAAGCTGAACGGATCAGGAGAAAAGTGAAAACGCTTCAGCAAGGGGCCCCCGATGAAGCCATCATGTGACAGGAATCCTAAGACTCTGTTACGGAGGGGAAAAGCGAGAGAGAGAGAGAAAGAAGAAAAAAAAAAGGGAATAGGGCATTGTGGTGGCACAAGCTGATAGAGACGTCAGAGACGCTTCAGTAATCTCACGACGCTTTGGCCCAGTGTGGGGGCAAATGAGGCCCATATTCAGCATGGCGTGACGGGTAGGACCACCCCGAAAAAGCTGCGAGGGGGCAGGCAGTTGGACATATCAAAGCAGAAGAAAGTAATTTTTGATAAATTAAAGAAATCTCCATGGAAATTAGCATGAAACATTTTCTAATCTCCCGCTTTTCACTGCCGACAAGGGTCACTGGTTTAACTTCTCTCTCTTATTTTATTATTCCCCAGCCACATTCCTCTGCTTTTTTATATCCTTCAATTTTTACTACCTCTTTTTCTTCCAGTCTATCATTTTTAGCCTTTCTTATAGCAGCTTCTTAACCCTTTTAGGACTTCCCCCAGTAAATATTCTCGAGAATTAACTGATCTATTAGAGTTTAAAGGACATACTCCAAAGCAGTTGTGTTTTCTAACTATCTGCAGTATTTCGTCTACCGAGCATGCCATCATTTTAACTGTGATCAAAGTCAAACATTCCCTTCACAGCAAAACCTGATAAAGACTGCTTTCCACAATCTCCTTTAGAGATAAAGTGCTGACGCTGCTAAATACCAGCTGCAAACACACTGCTAGAGGTAACATTGCTAAGTCACAGCATTAGGACTTTTTGATTTTAATTTTTTTTTTTTTTAATATAAGAAATCTTTTCTTTTTGCTCCCATTCTGTTTCTGCTAAGACAAAAATATCAAGTTAGCACGTCTTCTTTCTCACCTTTATTCCAGGAGGTCACATTTGGAAGTCTGTTTTAAGTTTAAGATGGATTACTAATATTAAATACTGGCAATTTTTTTTTAAAAAACAAATATTAAATAGCAATGAGGTTGTCTGGCAAAAAAAATACTGCTACTGTACACAGAAAGGGTATTGAGAGAAAGATACCTGCCTTCTAACTATTTTAACTGCACTTGTAGGCATAAAAATCAATAAAACTTCAACAATCTATGATCCAGGACTTATGATACAGAAACAGAAAATATGAACAAAGTCATCAAGATTAGAATGATGATTTTCACAAAGAATATTATTTCAACTTCATTTCTGATATAAATAAATGTAACTCTTCCTACATCACTTGTAAAGATCTAGGGTCAAATTTATCTTTTTAAATACTTATTTACAGGATAGGTCTTTTATGCCATATAATAAATCCAGTTCTGCAGTTTCCAAAGAACACAGATTTCTGTGACCTTCTTCAGTAGATCACATTTCTAAAGACATAAAAATACATCAGAGTGTGAAAAGTGAAATCTTTACATAATGATAAATGTAACAGCAAACTTATTTATGTCTTGGGCTTTTTTTTCTGCCACTTGTAGATGCTATTGGATCTTCACAAGTTTCATAGTAGGTCACAGAAGTATGTTCCCTGAAATGGTTTCTATAAAAAGTGGTCCAAATATGTCATTTGCTATCACTGAAGAAAGGAGCTGGATGTAGAATGATAACTGGTATAGTTTCTATCAGTTTTACTACTTGCACAAGCAGTGTGCTACATGTCTCTCATTTTCTTGAACAAGACAGATGCCTCTGGTGTGAAAAATACAGATGTTGGAGTACACAGCAGACAACTGTGGTTTATCAAAAATACACTACTGGCACTGACTGATGTCAGACTTAATCATTCAGCATCCTAGCAGGAGCGAGTGAATTATTAGGTCTTAGTCATGTGTGGTTTATGTTTAAAAAGTAATACGTCATCTTGTTTCTTCTTTACAGGGGTTGGAAACTATTGAGCAGACAGCAATGCCTAGGGCTATAGGTAAGATGCTGAACAGAAGCCAGAAACGAAGGTGCATGACAAGGGGTATAGACACGGACAAGTATCCATGCTTTTTCTGAAAGAAATTTCAATGAAGGGCGAAAAAAAAAAAAAAAAATCAGCATTAGAAAGATTGCATTGATAGGGGGTGAGGGAATGGAAGAGCCTACGCTTACTTGATAAAAACATTTCCATATTTAATCTCAACAAAATATACACAACTTAATTTTGTGTTTAAATATATGCATAGTTTAACAAACAGATTCTTAATTTATTCACTGCTTATCATATTTTAGATTATGTTTAAACAACACTACACACACACACGTGCACAAAAGCATAGACAAGGCTGGTTTACTAGTTAAGAAGAATTCACCTGTACACAGAAATTACTTCTAATCAGCCATTTTTTTTTGAGGACCAGTGTCAGGTGCTATGCACTTTCACTTGAGTTTGTCAAAAGGGTCCTTAGTTATTTTTTCAGTCCTTTGTATGTTCCCCTTTAGCCACAGAATGAAAAGTTTCCGAGTAGCTATAAAATGAAGATCAAGTGTATCAAAATATATTGAGACAGTTCCCTGCTGTCTAACAAGAGACAACAGTCAGTGATTGGTTTAAATGGCGGGTTTATGTTGCTTTAGAGAACAATTCTATCAAAGTCTTTTCCTTTAAATACTACAAACCTGGTCAACTAGGAAGTGATGTCTCCTGCAAACATCAGACCAATCCTGAAGCTATTACTTGTATGAGCACAGGTGAAGTTTGACAAGTTATTGGAGCCCTTCTCACAAGCAAAAGTTTGCAGGCTCAGGCCCTTTCAGAATATTAGATGGGATGACTATGATCTGCTCACACCTTTAGCACAAAGGCAGAAATGAGAACTAGATGTGTGACTCATTAGCAGTCAGAGAGATGGAGTACATTGCCCTAGTCAGGCTTACACCATTATTGCCAAGTGCCTGTCATTACCCCTCTAGGATCTTGAGAGAGGTGTCAGTTAGACCATAACAAGCACTGCCTTTTATCGTGCATACTTTTTTTAGAATTTTCCCATCAAGAAATACAATTTCAGAGTTAATGTTAGTTAGCCAGTTATGGGAAGTCAGGCTGTCATCCAAAATTCATGCGATACATTTTCTTCTGAATTATCTTTCTTCATGAACTTGTGATTAGGTAAACAGCATAATGCACAAAGTATATTAATCTGACTATTGCTTCTTTTCTCCCATTAATGGTGAATTTAAGTTGCCAGAATCCATAAATGCAACAGCTTCCTTTAAAAGCAGTAAAATAATTTTCCTGTATAAATGGAGACTTTCAGGAGATCATTATTGGGAAACTGACATTATATTCTACACAGAAATAGGTCTCCTCTGGACTTCAACACATACCAACTACAAAATGCAAAGTCAAGTCATTTAGCATTTATTTTGGCAGAAATGGCTTACCTCCCAACAGAGGAGCTTTAGCTGGGGAGGGGGGAAACCCCACATATAATCATCCCCCAGCTCTTTGACTAAACTGGTGTTATCGCATGTACTTTGGTGGTGCCGGAGACCACACTCACGGACCAGAGAATCTGAATGCTATGCCGTGTCTTGTCTAATCCTACACAGCCTTGAGCTCACAAGAACACTAAGAATATACTGAAACTCAAGAGTTGAGACTCTTCGCACCTCTGTGGATTCAATTCAAACACCAGACAAACACAGCCCAGAATTTGGTGTAGCGAATACCTGCAAATCTAGGACCTGTTTCGTCAAACTTTGCACCAAGACGAAGCAGCACTGTGACTCTAAGCATCTGCCATGGGCCCTTCTTGCCCTACACTTGGACACCGAAACCTAGCCCCTCAGGTAAGATTAAGAGAAAGTGAAATGCATAGTTTGAAGAGATAACCCGTTACACCAGTCTGCAAGCAGTTGATTGATGTACGCACCAAGGAAAGAGATAGATTTATTATTTTTTTTTTTACAGTCAGAGGCTTCAGGAGTAACACACAAGAATGTGAACATTTGTGGGATATATAGTGTTTCATACAGGTCGCTATCACTGAAAGTTAAGCAACCTTTTAAACAGTTGAAGTTAACAAAGCTAAAAGAAGTTTATGGACACTTCCAAGGAAGAACTATTTTGAGAAGAAGGCAAGGAATACAGCCCTTTTGGTTTACTTTCCCCATACCAGTATTTAGACTGACCAGAGCTTCGGTAGAAATTTAGAATACAGAGTAAATTCAGCAGCATTGTGTGATATACCCAGTCTCATGAAGATAATCTACAAATTCTATCATGGTTCGAGGAAATATCTATAATCCCAAAGGGTCAGAGTTGTTTTGTCAGTGACAAAACTTGTCCACAAATGGAAAAATTACAAAAGCCCCATCAAGCTATTATAACACAGTAACTATTTTTTCCTCTAATTCAACAGTATAGTGTCATAAATTCATCTTGCACTTAAAGAGTACCTCATCACTTATGATTTTACAATGAAAGAGCAAACTGAGAAGTTCTTCTCTTTACAAGATCAATTAATTTAAATGTCTTAATAAGTCTAGACTTTGAGAAGTCACTTCAAGCATTGTCTTCAGTAGACAGAGAGAGAGTTTTACAGCAGGAAAAGAACAGTCTAGAACAAGTGACTGCCTTTGTAAGTGTGATGCTTTCACCCCTTGAGACTTACTAGTCAAAGACAGGAAAGAAGATCTTGCCATCAAATGGTTTTGACAAAGTTTCATGCATTATTATCTTCTGGGGCATGAATTTATATTACAGGCCAAACAAATACCAAGTACCAATTCATATTAGAAGATGTATCTGTCCATGCAGCCATATAGATTCAACATTTTTCACTAACACTGTCAATAGAACATGATAGAATGGTGTTACCCAAGCCCTTCACCTTCTCTTGATAGGGATTTATATACACTCAGCTGGTAAGGTTTTCTAGTTTATAGTGATTATCACAGGAACATAAGTGACACAGTGGTGTGCGAGAGGAAAAGCATGAAACACAAATATGAAAAGGACTGAATTAGTCCATTTTCCTTGGCACACAAACCACTTGCATCTGTAACTCAGATTAATGATCAGGGAAAAGTGTAAAAATGCAGAGCTGACGTCCTTCTGTTTGAACAGAAGGCTTCCACACAACAATGAAAATCAACTTTCTGCAGGGGAAAGAAGTAGAGTTGCTCATAGAGAGCCAGGAGTAGAAACTCAGAACTTTTGACTCATTCTTGACTTCTACAGCAAAACAGCATGGTCATGGGTATCGGCTTAGACCTACAAGAAGCGGGAGAAAGAGATGAGAAAGAGGCAGGAGACAGAGATGAGGAAGAGATGCACAGATTTCAAAGCAGACTTCAGTTAAGAGGGATGGAAATCACTAGTTTCCTCCACATAACCATATAACTCACTCAAAAGAAAGTTAATTTTCTGAGCCAAGTCTACTACAAAAGCGTGGTTCTATTCAGTTACATTAGTGTTGATTAGCCCTAACTCTACTAAGTGGTAGTTTTAAACTAGTCTGTAACTGGCACAAGCAAAGTAGACCCTATGTGTAAATACAGTGAAGCACTGAATGTGTGTGTAGATAATTAAGCTATAATTATATTACTTATTACACTGGTGGAAAAATCTATTACTGTGGTGAAAGGTTACTTAGACTTTTCTTTCCTGTTTTGACATATTAAAAAGAAATTTAACGTTCCCATTCAAAATACAAATATCACTACCCAAAAAACATTGTCTTTTTCTTAACCAGAGAACACAGAGATACAGCCAGTGGGCTAATAGGCTCCAGAGAACACTTGCAAGAGGAGAATATTCATATGAAATCAGTCTTTAATCTGTAAATTTTCCTTTATTATTTTCCTTTATTAATATTTGTTAATCATTTTCATACAAGTTATTCTTTTGCACTACTTATTTTGAATATATGATGGGATCGGTTTTACAAACACTCAAGGAAAAACATCAGAAGAGAGGACTAGTTTCAGTACTTTAACTAGCTTCTTCACCCAGTACAAAGCTAGGGATGATAGATAGTTATCACAGGGGCTGTCAAAAATTGAGCAAAAGTTGATCTGCCCAATTGTGGAAAAAAAAAAGAAAAAAAGAAACCCACCCCTATCTACACAGCCTTGTGGTTCCTAGTCTGAACCTTCTTGGAGAAAACAAAACAGGTGTCATCCCCTTCCATAACATGCTGGTGTGAGAACACTTCAGCTCTGTTGTAGTTTTCAGTGTCCCACAGAGGAGACATTCCTCATTTCTGGGTAGCCTGCTGACAGAGAAACCTGCTTCCAGTCCCTTGATTTGGTACTTTCCCTTCCTCTTTGCACTAGGTCAAATTTTCAAGGTCAATCTTAACATGTCTCTTCTCTCCAGTTCCTTTGTCTTCAAATATGCATTTTATCATTAGCAATCTATTCGCCACCGTCTTCACTGAAGCCACAGCCTCAGTACAGGGGGTCTATTCATCTGAGGTTGCAGGGTCCACTCTTTATTTCTAAAAGCAGCATGAGGAGGAATGGTAGTGACAGACCACTGGCTCGGGCCCCAGGGCTGTGTCTCTACGTTCAAATCTCCCATTGCTTCCAGACTTCCCTATTAGTTACACTAGAGCCTCCAGCCCTCTGAAGTCTCCGATCTGGCAGAAATGTGGATGGCTCTAGGCTTCCCTCTTAGCAGCAACCACCACCACTCTCTAGGGCAAAACTAATGGGGGAGCTCAGAGCAAGCGTGAATTTCAAGATGAACAGCAGCTGGGCTTTGCTGACAACTTGCCACCTGATCTCCCAACACAGGAGAAGCTGTAGGGCATGAGAAAGAGGAAGCTGGGGGCATGTTTGGAGGGGAGATTGATGTGATCTGATTTGAACCTGAAAAATGGCCAGTTTGGTTCAGACAAGGAGGGTGAAGGGAGGTTTTAATGTATACTAGCCCAAAAATGGCCTGTTTAGATAACATATACTACAAATTAGGAAGTAATTCAGCCTGGCTAATAGCTTTAGGGATCTATTTGAAGATCGAGGATACATAACACAAGACAACTTCCTTGTTAGAAGGAGATACAGAGATTCTATACAGCAAATCACAATCCATTGCTTTCCTTTTTGCCTTCCTTTTGCACACAGCTGTGCAATGTACATTTGATCTGATTCTCAATCTTATAATAAAAAGCAGGAGCAAAATGCTGAAGGTCAGTATAAAAATTACTCCCATATATGTTTCAAAAACCCTAAACAAACAAAAAACCCAAACAACAACCCATAAACCTGTCCTTCCTTAACCAGAGGACACATGATACACGAGTACACCCACGATTGAGATATGGTTGTAAGCTAATGGATCAGCATGTAGTGACAATAATGTGAGTTTAACTGGAACAAGATAGCTGGGTCCCAGCACAGGAGTTGCATGTTCTACCATTACCATTTTAGAAGCAGGTAACAGCACAACCTAGCACAGAGCCATTGCTAATGGCCCCAGTTACACCAGTACTCTAAGAGGTAAGGGTTAGATACTGCCTAATAGAAGGTGCATAAGCCACCCTTCAGACTTTAAGAAAATTAGATTAGAGACATCCAGGTCTGCAAGGGCCATTTGATTACTTCAAAACTTGCCAGTGACTTTTCTCTCTTTCATTTTTACTAGGTTTTCATGACTTTTGACATTTTTACCGTGACAAAATTACAGTCATGACATGCACATCCAGCAGGCATGCAGGTCAGGGTGTATCTTTGTGGATCTACAGTATCTGTTTGACACACATATGCCTCTGTTCTACAAACAATCAGGGATGATTTTCTGCCACAAGGAACAGCTGCTAAATCTCCCCTTTGCCTTCACCTCTCCTCAAAGGAAACAACAAAACATACCTTTGCTTTCGCCTCTTGCCCTTACTCTAGTTCAACGCTTTTTCTTGTTCAACATACAGCTTTTTTCTCTAGCTGTAATGATAATGACACAGTGTTTTGCTTTTATCTATTTTATGCACAATATGCATAGAAAATTGCAGGAATAACGAATATCCACTGGAGTCTGAAGACAACAGCCTAGCTGAAATATCAATCTCCCAACCTCAGCATCCTCTACAGATGCCTGCTTTCCCCTGCTTGTTCAACATTTCAAAGTGGGCTACCTCAATGCAACAGAAGGAGACTACTCACCTCCCAGTACAGGATTTATTTTTATCACTGATTATGGACATGCAGTTTTACAATCTGGAGTGGCTGGGCTGCAGGGACAGCAAGGAACAGGAGTATGGTCTGTGTCATCAAGCATTGCTCACTGATCTCGCTCTCCTCTAGGCAACAGGAAGAAAAGTGCAAGATCACTCACGAGGAAAATTTCCCTTTTAGGTTTGAATTCATAAGAACAGAGGTTGTACAGGGGTAGGAAATGAATTCCCAAACGGAGCTGCAGGGCTGCACAGAGCTGGGCAGACTTCAGCCCAGAATGCAAATCTTACTTTCCATTGAAAC
The DNA here is from genome assembly GCA_004320125.1 of Scolopax mira. Lineage (NCBI taxonomy): Eukaryota > Metazoa > Chordata > Aves > Charadriiformes > Scolopacidae > Scolopax > Scolopax mira. The sequence goes on from BJBW01014802.1 coordinate 75,914, forward strand.
ATGAGCTGGAAGAGTGGGAAAGTAGGACACCACAACACAGTCTGTGGCTCTCTCACCTCTGCCCCACATGAGGTTTGGCATACATATATATATATTTTTTTTTAATCTACAACCAATCCTGCTACTACAGTAAGAAAACTCAGGTATACTAACATATCTGTGAATTATTTGTTCAGTTTCATATGTTCATGATATATTTCTTTAAATACTGTACCTACCCATGTGGCAAGAAATTGTGGAAGGTAGCTAAAAACATCTATTTTTGTTCCACAAAACAAGAGTAATGAAATAATTTTTTACAGACAGCTGCAAGAATAAGTGGGGTTCATCATTCCTACTAACTCACAGTGCACTTAACTCCTTAAAAAGGAACTGACAGAGTACTGCAAGCGATAGAGAGGTGACTTTCATCTTGACAAGAAATATCTCCATACACAGACTGTCAAAAACTAATAGGAAGAATAAAATAAAAGAACTGGAATAGGAGGGGGGGGGTAAAGGGATGTCCTCTTTGCTTGAAAGAAATATTTTCTTCTTTGACTTATGTTCTGCCCAGTTTCTCACCAGCACAAAAATCACTGAAAAAGCAATATACATTAATTGCCAAATACCTACTCCTCCAGGAGAGGTGCTGCTCTGTGAGCCCAACACCACAAGGTTGTGAGCTGCTGAACACAATGATTCAGTAGGTGACGAGTGTCACCTTGTATCTTTACGGACCAAGCCATAAGCCTAAACCAACTTCATCTTGGCCACAGAAACAGGCCAGGTGACGGCTGCAATAACCCTGTTGTGCTGCACGCTGCAGGAATGCAATCAGAATACCATGCTTGTGTCCCCAGCTCATAACAGACAGATAACATTCCTCATTTTTATCTCTTGGGAACTAAGGAAACAAAGGTTACGTGTCTTGCCACATAGGAAGTGGGTGGCAGGCCTGAATTTTGAACTCGGATACTTAAGTACCACTCTTTTCATCCTATGACTACAAACCCCCTTCTTGACCTTCAATTCAGCAATAAATAAATTAAAAAATGAAAGAAAGAATTAGTTTCAAAGATATTAGGAAATAAGATGATATACCTGATCTACAGCAAAGCTAACCTGTATAATAAAGTCAACTATAATACAGATCTTTTTCTCATTAAATAGGAAGGGGCGGGGGGGATGTGTGTCAAGAAACTGAGTTCTTTTACAGGGATGGGGAGGTTTTGCTCTAAAATGAGAATTTCATTTAAATAACTTGAAGTGTGATTTGCACCTGGATTTCCTTGTTTCAATTTTACTCTGTCTACATGAGGCAACACTGAATGCTGCATCCCGGGAAGATGTTAAGCTATGACAGCCAGTGTGCTATTTTTATTTTCAGAGTGGCTTTGTTACATTCACACATTATATCTTTGGATGAGTCCAATCTAATTTTAAATCTATTGGACTGCTGTAGGATCTGAAAGAGCTGATCCTGTAGGACTTGAAAGTGAGTCTTTGAACTGAGATCTCAAGAGATAAATGGCAAATACATTAACTTTGCCACCTCATTTTCTTTAGCTTACAACTTAATTGTATTTTTCGTAGACCTCAGCAATCATGTTTTAATTAGGTCCCTTTGTCTGATTTGATAACTTGTTTTGCATCTTTTTTACCTTAGCCCACCGCTCCACAGAGCTAAGCAGATAATATTATGACCTGGTACTTATTTCTAACATTTGCTTTAGTTGAATAAGGTACTATGGGAACTTTGACTTCCCTAAGGTAAAAGAACAGATTTACCAAAATTACATCTACATATTGGGAGCCAATACTAAAATAACCCCCTATCTATGCTGTATATGTAAGACAAATGTGAAAAGGGATTTTAGCTCAAGATAAGCAGCTAGACAGCCCAGTCTTACAGATAGTTGCTGTTTCTCCTAAGTGATCCCACACAGGAGGCCAGCAGGTGCCACATTTCAAATCATATGAAATTACAAGTTAGCAAGCAGTCTCTCCCCATGGGCTCAAATATTACTTCTTAAAGGCTCAAAATAAGACATAGACTGGAGGGGAATTTTATACTCTCTGAAAGGGAATTTCTTTTGTTCAGTTCTGATGACATCTGTGATCTTTTCTCCCCTCCGAATGTCCCTAGAAATCTTTGTAATTGAGGACGTATCTATTAAAACACTCATTCTGTTTATTGAGAATATATTGATCCTAAATAGCCTAAAAATTTTCAATCTTTCTCATATACTCATACTAAAAGTTAAAATAATGTTCTAGTCACTAAAATAGCCTGTGGATTGTTTCCAAACCCCGTTTAATTTAAAATACTATCATAAATCTGAAAACTAGGTGCTTTTTTTTTTCTCTCCTCATAATGATGACAAATTTACTTCCCTTGTGATTTGAATTCAGTTTCCAGAAACATTTTCCAATTTTTTTCATTGGATTCTATTTCTTTACTTCTTCAGTTCTCTTTTGCCCCTGATATGCTAGAATAAATCTGTAAGACTACAGCAATATTTTAGATTTCACATAATAGAATTCAATTTTTGTTTCAGGCAAAGTGTAATTTTGTCTCAATCAGCAGTCAGTAGCCACATTGCCAATTAGACTGAAGTACACTTTACAATAAAATGTGCAAAATTATTGGGGAAAAATATACAACCAAGAGAGTCTCAACTATGAGTAAAATAAATATAATTGATGCATCCTTCAGTCTGCAGCATTGATTATTATTTATTATTACAAACTCTTCAAAACAGGATGATTTGATGTCAACATGTTACTTTAGGAAGTGCACAATTGAAGAAAGGATTATTTGCATGGATTGATTCATAAAATATGTTTACTGAGAAGAGATGTGCACTTTTACTTGAAATTATTCTGAATAATAAAGAGGAGTCAAGACAATCTTCAAGCATTATGGTTGAAAAGAATATCTAAGTTTTTAAAAAAGCTTCAATTAGCAGAATAGGTTTTGTACAAAGCCAGAATCTATGCATTTTTTCCTTTTTATGCAGTCTGGCTGGCTAAACTTCAGAAAAAAAGTCATAGCAAATCCAGGGTCACTTTTATCCTATGTCACCCTCTGAATTTGGAAACCCCTCTTGAATAGCAAGGATCAGTCCTATCTCCTTGCATTGATCTCCTTTCCAAACAGAATACCACCATGCTTTGATGTGACATATGGAAAGAGAAGAAAGTAATAACGAAAATCAATGAGTCTAAATATTCTCTACTTGTAACTCACCTGTCGTTCACTATCGTTATGTGTGTGTCCAAGAAAAAGAAGGATTTAAATGCATTTGCACCTTTTTCATTCCTTGTTATTTGTAGCCTGATACTGCATCGTTAAAAAAAAAGCCACCTGAACTCATTTGAGAACTGGGATCATTCATATATATATATACACACACAAATATTTTTTTTCATATTTTGGGAAGTTCCAAACATCACTGCCACTCTTATTACATTATTACTCAATGTTTACAAAAAGACTTTTATCAGAATACTTTAAAATTAATTTATAAGATTAACTACTGTTATATATTATGACCCTACAAACCTGTCACTGTCCAGATGGCTCAAAAGAAATCAAAGATGTGGAAAAAACAACCAAAACCAAACCAAAAATTCAAACATAAATAATTTCAAAACCACAATGGACAGCTACCACAAAATAAATAGACCCAGATCAGTAGAAAGCAGGACAAGGGGGCGCTAAATCCCTGCTGGAAGACCAGGAAAGCCCATCAGGTAAAGCCGTGGATCAGGATGAATCACATTAATTTGCACAAACCGCCATGAGAAACCTCATTTTTCCCATACCTTTAAAACTTTGCTCTTCTTTCCAATGATCATACTTCAAGATTATCTTGGGTCTTTTGTTACATGGATTTTTTTTTTTGTTTAAAGTAAATTAGCATCTGTCTTCCCAGGCACTACTTTTCATTCTGGTTTTAACTAAATGACTCTGAGCAAGAAACCTAATTTCTTCCACCAAAAATCATTGTACACAAAATTGAGCCAAAATTAGTGAAGACAAACTGCTTAAATGTAATTGTGGGCAGGATGAGATAAAGCACTAAATTCAGCTATCTTCCTAACTCAGCAGTAAATAATGGAAGATTATTATTTTAAAGTTTCTTCCTGTAAGAGCCCAACTTTCCTGTATTTTAGGTATTTTTTAAAAAAAACTTTGGTTGGCTGATTTTTGTGCATAGGAAATACTGGGTTTCATCTCTTAGAGTCTGTTGTATTATTTTTTAAAAAGTCTTAACTTTTGCTACAGATGCAGCCCCAGAACAGTTCAGCCTCCTTCACACAACTGAGAAAACATTTTGCTGATGAGTACAGCACCAGAAAACAACACTGTCTCCTTGAAGAGTTTGCGCACAATATCAGGGCATTATTTTCTCTGACGGCATGGAGGGGGTCCTCTTGCTGACACAGGGGCTGGAGCAAGCATTGGCAGAGCCAGGAGCTCTGTTACTATGCAGATCCGCCAGCGATTTGCCCTTTGATAGACAGGCAAAACCACGGAGGAGGGTGCCTGTAGCTTGGAGACTATAGCCAAGCTGGTTTGTGGCCCATGCAAGGGAAGGTTTATTCCTTCCCCTGCTCCCTGTGGAGTTCCCCCACATCAAGTCTCTATATTTGGGCTAGGCGTGGAGGAAAGGATTTGCCCCTGAATGCCTTCACAACTTCATTTAGAGCATTACGAATCACTACTGTTCGCCAGAGACAAGCTGCAACAATTTACATTCTGTGCAAGCCCACCAGCATCTATTCCCCATCCACTGGGGCTCCAGGAACAACTGGGAGAGCAAAGCCAGATCTCAGAGATGTGCTGGGGACCCCTGAATTTAACAGCAGCTTAAGAGAAAACAAAATCAACAGACATTTAACGTGCTGTGCCTCTCCCCCACTCAGATCTTGAGCTGCAGAATGAGAGCCCAGGATTCAGGGTCTCACCGGGTGTTGCAGAGCTCACATTCCCAGAAGTTGGCATACAATAAGCATAACGCGCGCTTGCCTATATATACAGGCTCACAATAGGAGACATAAACCCATGCTATTGCCCAATTTTTGATTTTTATCGCCTGGAAGCACAGGGCAGCTCATGTACATTTAAAACAAAACACTTTTTTCAGTGTTTAATACTTACCGTAAAACAAACCAAAACAAAACACCTATATTTCTGACCACCCCTTTTATTTTCCCCATAAAACTCCCTTAATGCTAAAATGCAAGACTGGAACGTATTAACTTCAAAGACACATAATGGCAACTGTTCCTTGATCTTGAATTCCATGAAATTTCAGGTCATTGTGGGGAAGCCAACAACCAGTTTAGTTAAATACTTAATGACACAAAAACAGTGATTGATTGCCATAAAAATGGCTCCTAGGGATTACAAAAATGAGGAGACTCACAGAAGTTATTCAATGTTCCCAACTAAACAGAAGAAATATTTGGCTATAGAGCTAAGTTCCTGACAGCCAGAGAGGGAACAGAGAAACGCATATATTTGTGAAAGAAAAATAAGTTTATCTTAAAATAAGTTAAAAGTAAGTTTTATTTCATCCACTGATTTCAAAAATGTATTTCAGGTGGATATTAAATAGAAAAATAACGCAGAGCTGCAGAACCGTATAGCCCAGAACTGTATATCCTACTATAAACTACAAAAATATTTATCTTCTCCCTTCAATTAAAAGCAAAGCAAAAGTACTCCAGGACCTCAGAAACGCTTAGCATTTGAAGCAACGCTAGACCACCGGCATTTCTGTAGGTGTGTGTCACTTGGCTGGCAGGGAGAAGTAAGAAGGGAGGGGTGTCCGGTGTGCTGTGTTGAGACAGCAAACAAATTCAAATTGCCGTAAATAAGGCTCTTTGTCTTTAATTTGGGAAGAGCGGGCGTGCGACTGCTGTGGACTCGCATTGCTCCTGCAGATTCCCAGGCACAAGACAGATGGCAGTGCAACCAAGCTAGAGCTGGGGCCCGCAGTCGCTCCCTCTGGGTCTAACTCCTATTATCCACTTGTAAATTAACCTGTCAATTTATCAATCAACACCATCTTGATTCTCCCCTGTTCCACTGCCCAGCATTGCAGTGAATTTGCCTCGTAAATAACTGGGAGCCCCATGTTTGTTAGTATTGTGAATGAGTTTATTATCACTTTGATGACTGCTATGAATCACAAATGCTGCCGAGAGCCTGATAAGAAGAAGAAAAAAAAAAAGTACATGCACACATTAACACAGTTGAAACTATTTGGGAGATAACAGATCGAGTTACGGTGATAGCAAATCATTTCAACTAGGGAAAAAAGGCTAAAAATTGTAGGTTTTGCGTTAGAGAAAACTCTTAAAGTACAAAATAAGAAATGAAGTAATAGTACTGTGTCTAAAGCTTCATTGCTGGGATACTTCAACTTCTTCCTAGAATTCCTCAGACATTATTAGATTTTATGCCCTATTTGCAAACTTCAGAAAGGAAGAAATATTCTTTGAGATGCAACAAGTATTTTATTTATTTATTTTTGCCTGTTTAACACTACACAGATCCGTAAGTAATTTATGCTTTGAAAGAGTTCAAATAAAAATAAAAGATACTTTTAAAAGAAAGTTAATGGGAAGAGGAATTTGAATGCAATCTTTATGACTTGAGAAAAATGCTAAATTAGTAACATTAAAATGTGTTTATTGTACAATTTTGTTTCTTCTGATGCAAGTCTCAATATTTGCTCAAGTGGCTTAACTTCAGATTAAAAAAAATGTAACAAATTAACATTGCTCTTTGAATTTAGCTTTTAAATCACATTTAATATTCTATTAAAATAGTAATATGGAAAAAAATAACAGTTTTTCAGAAGCCATTTAAAAATACCAGGGTTTGGTGGCGTATTTGCTCTTTGAAGTCAAACAAAACAACTGAAATCTAAATAAATTCTGAACTGCATGTGGAAAAAAAAAAAAGCAGATGTTTGGCTATTTTTAAATACAATCAATCTTTTGCCAGGTGTAACAAGCGGTCTGCATTTGTCTGAAATATATATGAAATCTTAAAATACACAGAAGTTTATTTAGATAGTATAAACAATATAATGAAAAAGAGGTCAAATCTTTTATACATTTTATCACCGCAATTTTGGGGATATTGCAATGAAAGTAAAATAATAGAGTTGAGTTAGAATCTGAGCAGTGGTTTATATCTGGAATTAAAAAGTCACGGGTCTTATAAAGCAGCCAACACACGCACATTCTTATCCTTTTCCCTGCTGATGCCCTGATCATAATTTTTTCACAACATCACTAAACCTTTTAATGCCTTTTTTTGTTTGTTAAAAACAGGCTGATTTACTATAGGAAGAAAATATTATCTAAATTCCAAATTACTTTAGAAAATGCAGAACAGGTGTCAGTTATTTTGTTAGAAGCTATTCTGTTAGATCCTTCAAATTCTGGTTATTATAGACTGCATTCTGACCTCAGATCCTACAGAAGTTAAAAAATTCCTTACACAGTCTGAGTTGTACATATATTTTAAAACTGAATAACCTAGTTCAAACCAAGCTGTGCATTTAAAACTCCAAGCTGTGAACTGTAACACCTGCAGTAGAATAAGACTTAAAAGACAAAGCAAAATAAAATTTATACAAAAATTTTCTAGGGTTTTATATAGCCTTACTAAAAATCTAAAAAACAGTTTATGGAACAAATGGCAAGCAACACACATGCCCACAGAGAAACAGTTGTCATACAGCAAAATCTCTGGCACAATTAAAGTAAAGGAACGGGGTGTATACTCAACATTGTTATGCCTAGTATATCATTGGTGCAAAAGTAATGGAAAATGAAATTATTTGTTAGAATGCAATTTAGGGAATCTGATAGGTTGTCCATTTTATTCAATTTATAATTAAGATAGTGTTTAAATTTGAAATGAATTCTATATATGCATGTTCAATAGGCTATAGCACAACAATAAGAATGGAATCACATCTCATTTTATCATAAATTGTGTAATAAGCGATAAGGTAAAAACTAGGGCTAAAATCCTTCCAGCAAAAATGAAAGAGAGCGACCTCAATTGCCCTAATTCATTCTGCTTTTTTTTTTTTTAAACTCTTCATTTTCCCTCTGTTCACATTATTAGCTTACACATGAGTGCATTATTAGAAAATAACAAAGCCAAACAGGGAAACTTGGAAGAAGTAGGAGATAGGATCCCCTCTACAGCTGAAAGGTATTCTCAGTTCATTTGTTAGGAGTTGCAAAAATAGTTTTATTGCCAGGGAAGGACAATGACCTCTCTCTTTCAACAAGCTTGGTGGTTGGTCTTTTGATGGAAAAAACTAGGGGATACAACATCTGGTAATTTGTGTTACTGAGCTTAGCTGAGGTCTTAACGATGTAAGCAGATTATTCCTGAAGAAGAACAAAAAAAATTCCGGAAGACTCAATGAACTATTTAAAGTTATTAGCTGGTGCATTCTGGCACTTCAACACTCTTTTCGGATTCCTTTTCCTTTTAGATGTTTGCCTTCTGATCAGATTGTTTGAAAAAAAGAGCTCTACCACCTTCCAACCTCACCATGCTTTTCTGGTGGTCCACGCATGTTCTGTCATGCGTGCCGAGTCCCCCTTTTTTTCTCTCCATTGCAAGGAAGACAATTATTTTTCTGATTAAATTTTCCCCTGCAGAACATTTAGAGCTCCTACCACCCCTCCTGAGCTGCTGCATAGGTCAGGAAGGCTGAACAACACAGATAGCAGCAGTTGAGCTCAGATTAAGGGGAAAAAAAGAAGAAAAATTGATGGGTGGAGAATGAAGAAGATAAATTATGTATAGTCTTGACCAGGAATTTCATGCTGAAAACAAATATTCCAAAGAAAACATCCTCCATTCCTTCCTTGACATCCTTCTCCCTGCTTTAAATAGCTTTGCACGATTTTAGCTCTTATTCCTCCATTCCCTACAGTTCTTACAAACATTTTAATTGCCAATAGCATAGTGATTTAAAACATCTGTTGACTTTCACTGTTCCTTCTATAGGCAATAGACCCATATTTCCTAACGTACCCACATGACACAACAGTCTGAGTTTAAATTACAGACCTGTAGTTTGCTGCCTGGAAAACCAAAGTCGTGCTGTTGAATGGAACAAGTGACCAAACTTTTAAGAGAACCAGTATCTGTTAGATGCAAAACCGGAACAAAATCTCAGACCGAGTTTAAGCTGAAGTCTAATAATGGCCAAGATACATCCTAGAGAAGATATTTGTTTTCATGTTGAGTTTAGTTTTTAGGCTTTTGTAGGTGAATAAACCTACTAATAGGCTTTAGTAGGTGAACTCTGAGTTTTAAAGATTAAATAACAGCAAATTTCATTTTCGGACAGATAATTCAACCAAAATTCAGGAAGTTTTCTGTGTTAAAAAGATCTCTATGCTGTAGATTTGAAGAGTAAAAAGCGATGCAGTCCCATAAAAACCGTCCCTCACGAGCATTATTTGGCCTTTTTTAATAGCTACTCACTGCACATTTCAAACTTGTATCTCAACAGACTTGTAGGAACTTTTCAACAAACTTTTATAGAAATATACAGTCTGAGACTGTATTTTATAGAAATATACAAACTGAGACTTGCAGTTGCTGGTATCAACTACTATGAGTTAACGAATAGATAACATGTTTACATTCATCTAGAGTGAACCATACTAAGAAAGGACATGATATTCTTTACACTCAGCTTTAAACATGGTTTAAGGGACTTTTCAAGATTTTGCAGGTGCTTTCTTGTAACGGTAAGTACTCACGGCACTACTCATTCCCATAGAACTTAAACACATGTTCTGTATTTATTCACTTTGACATTAAACTCAGTACTTCTTTCCCAATAGAACAAATACAGAATTTGCTGTTTTCGTTTTAGAGCATTACTAAATCTTTGGAGGATTGGTTTTGTTAAATTATTGTTTTTAAAGTCCTGTGCTCATAATTAAGAGCAACCTGATATTAGGGAGTATTCTAGAGCAAAAATTCCCATCCAAGACTTTCAAAACCTTTGCACACACAAAAAACTGGAGCAATATTTTTTGTAATATATTATATATATGGAAATTAACACTTAAGAGTTTCAGAATTTGACTCAGAATGCAAATTATGGCCATGGTATTTTTTAATTGACACCTTAACTTAATTCTGTATCCTAAGACAGTTATCTTTGATCCAGATCCTTACAACAGCGCAGCATGTGCTGCTGCCTCCTAAAATACCATGATAGGCTGCTCTTTAGAGCATGCTCTAGAGCATGTTTTAACATGCAATTTTTCTAATGTTGGCCCAGATCAGGAGGCTTATCAATAAAAGAAAACTTCATCTTCTTGCCAGCGTATCAGATGTATTAAAGTCAATGATTATTATCTTCTGTTTATATTATCAGTACTGAGTTCTTTGAACACAAACCAATTTGTAGCATGTTTCAGGTGTCCCATGTAAATGGGAGCACAGAGGTTCCAAAGGACACAGCAGTCTTGTGCCTGGAATTTCAAAGTTTTGTGTTCACTGGCAAGATCTGGTGCCTATTTCTTATCTTAACAGAGAAATAAGACAAAATTAAAGCATGTAACGCACTGTATACATTGTATGCAAGCATGTGCTTTGCTTCAAGAGCCAACTCAAGTGGAAGAGAATTTCAGAGTTGCAAAGACAGATATAGCACACTCTGTCATCACCAGTTGCCTCTTAGTAAAGTGAATCCTGTTTTTCTAACACCTACTTCTTTGCAAGAGTGCTTCATTCCCCATTGTTTACTTTTTAGAAGCAGGGGATCCAAAGTGTTGAATATTTTAATACATGACAAAGTTAGACACTAGTTTTTCTCTTCCCACACAGAGCAAAAGTCTCAAACCTTTATTATCACACAGTATCACATTGAACAAAAATCAGCATGCTCCTATGCCTTCATCATCAACCTAAAGAGAAATGTATCTTTGGACAGAAAACTATAAGACTAAGAACAACACTGGAAGATCTCAGAGGAAACATGACAGTTGTGGGTTTGGAATGAGGTGTACAGAAGAAAAGCTCTTAGCCTTCATGGAACAATGCAGTCTTAGATGAGAGGTAGCTGCCTATTCCCTTCATCTTCGGAATGCTTGCTATGTTAAATCAAAAATTATTGGAGACACTATTTTGGCATCACAGACTACAACCAATCCATCTGCCTCTGTGCAGATACTGAACTACCTAGGGGATTCTCTTTGGTTAGATTGTATAATGCTCTCGTGGGGCAGCTTTCTTTTACAACATGGCACAGAAACGACAAGGCTTGTGGATTTGATCAGACTTGAAGTATTGAAACCAAATTTTGCATTGATTTACACTCTGGGCAATACTCTGAAAGAGCAAAGAGGATTTCAAAAGGTTGTAGAGTATACATATAGACCATTTTCTTCTTTGTAAATAAAACTGATGGAACTACAGAATAGAAAATTAGACTTTGTGGTTTGAAAACTCTCAAGCAGAATTAGATTTTTAGAGACACGTTCTCAAGGGGGTGGCCAAACAGCAACATCTTCAAGATGTACATATGGTCATTACAGCTTCAAAAGTGGGTGCTTATACTCACTCTGCACTTGCTAATGCACTATGTTCACATGTGACCATACACATTTTTCAAGGCAATCCTAAACTCTTCAGAATTCACATTTACATTTGAAGCTGCCAACTTTAGTAGCTGACACAGATGCATCAAGAGAAGGCAAAGTATCAAGAATGAACCATTTGACCCAGGCCTGATATATGCACACGCTGCAAACATGCACAAAAAGTAGAAATCCACTATTCTGCTCCTTAAGACAAAGTGTGATATTTCTAACATTGCTGAGCCTCTAGTAGAGTGGGACAGAAAATAGCATTCAGTTGCATAACACTAAGACACCAGTAAAGACCTGTAAGAGAGGCTGAGTATGGATCTGGGAAGTAACAGATGTCAGGGTGGGCCATGTTATTGCATACACAGAAGCATCTTCCTAATAGTGTACTTCCATTTATTTCAAAAGGACCACCATCAGAGCAAAGTAGTACTCTGCAGAGTTGCAAAATTTAACAAACAAAAACCCTTAGATACATGGTACTAGGGGGAAAAAAAAAAAAGGCTTACATTGTGAGGTTTACAATAAAAGAGAAAACAGACAAAGGTTTATCAGAAGGGGAAATAAGGGCTTTTAACAGGTTACTTGAAAATATGTTTCAAAGCAAACAACACCTATAACCCCCAGAAACACACTGCTGCCAAGATTGATCCTGCATGGGAATGCAGGCCAAGTAAGGGATCAACGTGTATTTAGCCTTATGAAGCTAAAGCAGTATTATCCCAACTGCACTCAAGGCATCTCATTGGTACAGTACTGATGGCTTTCGAGATGGATGGTAGAGAGCAACTTACTTATGGTGACATTCAAAACATAAGCCTGTGAAATACTTTGGAAACAAACCAACACTATGAAAGATCCCAAATTTACTGCTGTGATATCATCATCAGGTCTTCATCATGAAACATCTATCTAAAATTGGATAGAATTTCCACCTACCCCTCCGCCCTGATCTGTTAAAAACCATGAGATGAAGTGAGTTATGTCCCATTAATCTTTCTCATAGAAGAATCAGACAGATGGGCTGGATGAAGCGGAGGTGAATGAAGAGAAGCACCTGCTATTTTCAGGGAGTTGAGGGAAATTGGTAAGAAAAAAATCACAAGTGGGCGGAGAGGGAACAGTATTGCTCTATTACTGGATACCTTCTGAAAAAATGACTGATAGGCCTTATGCATCTATGATAATATGTGCTCACATCTCCTGGTGGGGGGAAAAAAACAAACAAACATCTCAAAAAACAAGGACGGCATTACAGGTCGTGAGTCAAAGAGGCTGATGAGCTGTCAGAAAAAATTACATAGCAGTGTGAAATATATAGGAAAATGTCTAATTGCTGTAAAGAGTATGATGAAAAGGAGTGATGAATGTGTGTTCTTGCAGTAAAGGAAGATAATGCTGAGAAGTCATCTCTGCTCAGAAAAATCCTGAGAATAGAAGGGGCTTTTGTAACAGAGGTCCTGAAGAAGTTTCTCAATGAATTCTTTCTAAAATTCAATATTTTCCTCGCAAATACTAGAGGAAACTAAACATAGCTTGTTAAAAATCCACATTTTACACATTTTCTTCTGTTACACCACTTAACAGGGGACTTTGAATTCCTGTGCCAAATACTGAGCAACAGAACTTCCTGAAGTCCTACACTGTGCCAGATGAAAGGAGCTACCAAGTTTTATAAAGAAGTCAACCTAGTAGATATATTGCTCGTTGGAAAAGTGCAAGAAATTACTAAACAATCGTTTATTTTCAATAGGTATTTTTGGTGATTCTTTAACACAAGTGTAGCTCTTACTGACAAAACAGGACACGTGCAAATAAGCGTGGTGTGGATTTCAGCAGGAGTAGTTCAGCAGACTATGGGTATTAATAACTCTACCTCCATTCAGGACACCTAATGGCCCTGTTTTAGTGTAAGGTTCTTATTAATGAAGTTCACTGAATTAGTTATTTGATTTACTTAATGCCTTTGTAGCCCAATACTCAGATGAGTAAGAGGGATGAGAGGGACCGTTTCTGTTCTTTTCTAATGAATAAGAATCAGCCTGTCTTTAAACATCAAACTAATAAAATAAAATAAAAAAAAGAAGAGAAGCAACCCACTGTCTGAAGCCCCTGATAGAACACCACACTTGAAAATAATCTCTGTAAACCCAATCAAACAGCAAGGGTGACTAGAGACTTTATAAAGTCTATACTGAGGGCCTGGGGGGAAGTGCAATAGCCTGAATTCTAAAAAAGCTCCAGATACATTTTAATGGCTTCCCAATTTTCTGAACATTCTGCCTTATCGTATTTCATTAACATAAGCCTAAACTGAGTACATATTTATATACATGTTTTAATTATACTCTAAAATCCATTTCTAAAAATTTGTCTTGAGGAGTACTGTATTTAGTCAAGTTTACATTGCATCTGTTTATGTAATGTTTTTCTTTAAAAGGTGTTAATTCAAACTCGGTGATTAGTTCATAATGAACGGTTTAAGCAATTAATGCTATCCCTTTCTTGACCCATGAATTGTCTATATGCAAAGAGCAAGTTTTTGAACTTGTTATTCAAAATATTAAAATGATTTCTTCAGATCTGCAACTCCTCAGTAATCAGAGTTGTATTGGTTATTCATGATTTGACACAATGTCATATGATGTTATTCCTATTCCATCATAGGTCAGAGAGATGTTTTTAAAAATCAGGTTTCATACTATGCACACAATCTTTTGAATAAACCAGCTTTGATATTTTTGCAAATATTCTCAAGCATTAGCTTGAATTTCTTTTACTATTAAGCAAACTAGTTCACTGGAATATCTCCCTGGTAGGAATACAAGTGAGCAGCGAGAGTCCAAAAATCAAGAACTTTGAGAATCCGAGGCAGGTTTTCTGCTGAGTTCCACAAAGGCCAAATAGGATCATAAAACTAATGAATTATAAATACTCAAATAAAAACAGGGAATGTCTGCAACATCTCCCTTGCTGTATAATATTATATCCATACTTATAATTCACAACTCAAACACTAATCAACCCTTTCCAGTTGCTTGGTCCCAAGGAATGCACATATAGTTTCAGAATGTTTCTTCACAACTGCGATTCAGGTTGTTTATTTTAATAATCTATTTCATTTCTCTTAAAGGAAAAAGGGACATCTCCTTGAAACGAGTACTGACACACTTTTTTCCATATCATCTCAGGAATATAGCTTCCACCTTGAAAATCATCGCATTACTTTTTTTTTTATTACTTTACCTAATAAAAAAAAACCTCAGCAGAACAATAGTGGCAATGATACAATCTGAGGTCCACAAGTACAGATGATGCCTGTGTGAAGGTATCTTCCCAGCCACATTCAAAATTTGCTTCTATGTTTGTATACAGACACATGTGAAAGAACATAAAGATAACAGCATCTTTAATGCAACAAAATAATAATAATACAAGATAGAGGTTTTGGCGTACCTTTGACTGTGGCCAGTAACTGTCTGTTAACAGCAAGCAAACCAATGAACTGGGGATTTTTAAGACTGCATTGGCCCTGCAAGGAGGACTCTTTCATTTCCCATACTTTGTCACTCGCCATAGAGCTGGCTGACATAATGGACTTTTACAACGAGCTCAGAAGCAATTGGCAATTAAGTGGTTTGAAGGGGTGCTTCTGGGCTGCCGTGAAAGGCTTCAGGTGTGAAACGCTTGTTTTCAAGAGCACTAAGCAAAATGTATAGTTGCTTTCAGGGGCCCCCTTGTCCTTCTGAAGGAAGGGGGAGAGATGGGGGAAGCAAGGACACTCAAGAGCAATTTGCTATTCAGTGCCTGAATGCTGTGTGCTTTTTTTCTCCCCCCTCCCCATCCTTGTGTGGCTGGTAAGGAGGGCAGATTGCGATGGCACAAACAGCTTTCAGCACAATGGCAGATCAAGAGAGAGGCAGGGAAAATGAGGCAGAGAGAGAATGGGAGCCTGAATGAAGTAAGGATGGTTTGATTGTTAATTGTGGGTAAATGTGTTGCAAGAGTGAAAAGGGTTCATGGACTACTTTAAAACTATACCCAAGCAATAAGCACAGAGTGTGGGGAAATAAGGAGATGTTCCTGACCCTTTTAAGAGCTATAGTAGTGCATCTGGCCCACTTGAAAAGTAAATTGAGAACTGTTAAAAAGATAGGCAAATACATTTGTGTGCATTATATACTTCCATTTCTAAAGGAACCCTGACCAGCAAATGCACTGGGATGGCATACACACAATATTCTTTTCTCCAAGGATTACTTCACCCATAGGACAAAAACAAAACAACCTAAAACGTGAACATGCCCTAATAGACAAATATTTAAAATACAGATTTTTAACGGTGAATAAAAATACGTTTCTATTCGAGGACAAAATATATTTGTTCTAAGGCTAGCACAAGGGTAAAGAAAACTTCAAACAGAACTAAGGGAACAATATCCTTCATGAAGACTGTTTCATGTCACTTTTCCTTGTATGACCTTTACTTCTAACATATTGATTTTTTCCTAACCCAGCCTTGCTTTGCAGAAAAAAGGGGTATTGAGTCTTTGAGCTGCTTACATATCACTATTGTACATGCATTCTTAAAGGTGAAGGATCCCCTTTCAGAAGATGACTATCTGACTGACAATATGATTAGAATTGTCTGAGGACTTTTCATTTTACATGTAGTGAGCCACATATATCAGTTCGAAGCAAGGGGAGGGAATGTGAAATAACTCAGATGGTGCTAAGTCGATGAAGTATTTGAGCAAGAGATGCATTCAGCTATGGCCTTTTGCGGTTTGGCAAGGAAGGTGAGATTGCAGGGGAAATCAGAAACACATCTCTTGGACCCCAGCAAAAAACTGCTTTTCATCTCTCAATCTGCAGACCTCCCTAGTCCCTGCTCCTCTGTTTTTCCCTGTTAGTTCTGCAAGATCCTAAACAGGTCTACATTCTCAACACAACTGACTTACAGCAGATCAACCTGAAGAGTTCATTTGCATCCTTGCAAAACTTTGTGTGTTAAGAAATCATAGAAGTATAGCTACCATCTATTTAAAGTGGAGAAAAGTGTGTCTGGATTAAAAGTATTCTACAAAAATAGCGTAAAGTGAAGGTACAATCTATACTCTCCCTTTAAGCGCAATTCCTTTCTCACTCGTGTTTCTGTGAATCAGAAGCAACACTAATTCATTCACTGAGCGAGTCCTTGTGAAGCTGGCACAAAGAGAAGGAAGATCACGCCTCTTGTCAGTCTTTCCTTTACTCAACACAAGAGAAATATCATTTTTGTTTTCAAGAAAAAACAGCAAATTCAACAATGAAATAGAGAGACCTTCATTCATACATGCCTGCGTTGAAAATGCACATGCACAAACCCTCTAAAGTTTAGGAAGGGAGCCATCACTCAATGGAAATTGAAGTCTTTCCATTGGTTTCAACAGAAAGCCAAGTCTCTCTCTCTGTAAATTTTTTCACTCACAATACCAAGTAATAGTGCTCAAAAAGTGTGCACACGAGGGACTGTGCTTAGCAACCTACACATGCAAGTGCAAGCCGAGTCACAGCACCTTTGGAACCAGGGCCTTTCAGATGCAAATAAACTCACACTGGACTGGTTTTACCAGCTGTGGGGTTCAATGCACTCAACCCCCCACCCAGAAGTGAGAATGGCACAGAAAGCTGTAAACCAACTGGTGCTCAGCTGCAAGTGTGTTGTGCTTGCGCAGACTGTTGCATAAACAAAAGAATTTATTCACAGCATGATGGACATGAATTTATGCATGTAACCTCTGGCTCATGGAGATGAATCTAGATCCTTTGGCTGTTGTTTTGTGCATCACTATTCAAACTTTAGAGACCTGAAATGTGCACAGGTAATATGTCAAGTTAGATGGAAAAATAAAAATAAAAGCATAAGGAGAAAAACTCAAATAAGTAAATTTTTTTTTTTTGGTTAAAGTCAGAGTTTCAGGTAATGTTTAATTTTGGAAAAATAAAGGAAGAACCAAATAAAACTTTTTAAATTCAAATAAAGCATGATGAAAAGCAGGAAAAAGAAAATGTTTCAGCACTTCCTATCATGGATGCAGCAGAACTGACATTTTTAAAAGAAAATTTTTAATTACCTGTAAAAAGATGATATTTTATTTTGGTGCAGCAGAGAGCTTTCTCCTTGGAAGATAGAAGTTCATTTACAGAAAAAACTCAAAATGCAATATTTTTTTTTAAATTACTCGTAGGAGAAAATGCCAAATTGATACCTGAACAGCATCTACTGACCGCACTCAAACATCCAACTGAATTGGCATTAATTATGATGGAGAGGAGACTTTGTCCTCTGCTACTGAGTTTGGGCACAAGTAGGCCCTGCGTGCTTACAACATAACCAGGAGAAGATAACACAGCACATGATGAATCTGATGTTTATTGCTTTGTACAACACTAAGCACATTCTAAATCTCAGAGAAAACCATGTGCTGCCTGCAGCTATTTTAACGTATGGGCCAGATGCATTGAAGCTGCACTGAGTTTTCCCTATCAGATTACACTTAGAAACTCCAGCAGAGTTGTCAGACTTTCTACTGCTCTTATTCTTCTGATTCTTTCCCACCACAATATGGACATGCTGTAGTGTCTCTCATCTAAAAAGGAAAACATACACACTCTAGCCCACTCCTGTCTCTCCAATCACTGCTTCCTCTCATTTTCATTGTACAAGCTGTTTATAGCTGCTGTCAGTTCTCCTTCCATTTTGTCCTAAACTGTTCCTAATCTAATTTCTGCCTGTTACACCCAATTGACACATTTCTCACCGGAGTCTCTGGTGACCTCTTCTTAGTCAAAGCTCCAACCATACCCTTCTCATTATGCCAAGGTCCTTTTCACACAGTTTTCCATGATGTTCTTCATTAAAGTTTGCTATTCTTTGAGTGTCATGACACTGACCTTTCATGCTCTCCACTCACCTTCTAGCTGATCCTGACACCACTCAACTTTCTGTGAAGGTTTTGCCTTCTCAGTTGGATCCATTTTTCTCTTCCTATCCTTATCTCTGGGCCAGTTCAGCTAAGAAATTCAATTATCATCTTTAAACTGATAACTTTTAGTTCTCTGTTTACTCTAGATGTGCCTCCCGTCCAATTTAAATCTCTTCTCAGCATCACCACACAGAAATGTAGAAACCAGCTCAAGCTCTGTGTAACAAACAGAGCAACAAGTGTCCTCCTCGGCTCACCCAACTCTACCTCTCTTCCAGTCACCATGGAGATCACCACTATCCTGCCTATTTCTCAGACCTATAACCCAGCCTTTACCTTTGAAGGCAACCTTGCCCTCAGTTAAAACTGTTGTCATCTTGCATCATGAGTAACAAAACAACTTTCTCCTCAGCTTTGACAAATCAAACCTGCCCCGCTCTGATCCTTTCGGAATATTTCCATAAAGATCACTTTTCCTAGCCCATTGTTTTGACCATGTCACCATCCCCTTTACATCCCTCTGCTGCCCTCCCTCACCAAAATGCATCAAACATAAGCTACTTGTCTTGACTTTCAAGGCCCTTCAGAAATTATACCTATGCTACCAATCATCTCTTGTTCTTCATCAAGATGCTGAACCTCATCTCCAAGCAGCCAATAACGCCAGCTGCCATCACACACTTGTTATATTTTTCAAACAAGCACCTTTCTACTGTCACACATTCTGCCCTTCACTCTTGGGAGAAAACATCTATAGAGATACTTCATTATAGGTCTTAAAAACCTTCTTAAATTTTACCTTTCTTTCCTGAAGTCTGTAAAAGCCCCGAGAACTGTCCAGCTGCCACTAGGATAAGACCTTTGCCAAACATGCTAACTGGTGTTAAGCTATTCATTCCAAATCCTTTTTGTATGCAGGTATCACCTCCCCTACAAACACGTAAGTTGTAAGCTCTTCAGGGTATGGATTGTCTTTTTGATTTGTGTTTGCACAGTGTGTAGCACAACAGAGTCCTGACCCTCACTATATTCTATGGAAGTAAAAAAAGTGGCAAATGGGATGCTAGAGAAAGGGTTAATCAGTTTACATCAATTAGTTGGTAACCAGATACCTTTCTGGGACAAATTACCAGCTAATTAGACTGTCTTAATGATGTCATGTTTCCATCTTGCACTTTACTTGTTAAGACTGTTGTAGTGCCCTGCTGAGAAAAGCACGTGGGTGGAGTTTCTGTAAAATTGATCTCCCCCTCCAATTTTGAAATTTTCATTGTATTTTTCCTTCTTAATTATATATCTTCCCCAAAAATGACACAAGGACTTTTCAAATTTAGGTGATTAAAAACATAATAATATTCTTCCTAATTAGTTTTCTACTAGTTCTAGTCTGAATTTGTCTTTTGGGCTTATGGACTCTTTTAGATTGTGACTACACAACCTTGTTCTATTCCTTCTAGGGGTTTGGAGTTTTGTTTGGTGATTTTTTAATTTTTTCAAGCCAAGATTAAGTCCTCATATTTTCTCCCATCAACTTCTACAGTTATTAATAAAAAAACCTCAACAGAAGTAAATACAATTACACACTTAAGGCCAAGTAAGTTTCTTCTTCAGGACAGTAAACTTTTTGATGTGTATTGGTTGTAATTATTAAATTAGATTGTTTTCTCACTGATACTATCTCTACTAATAATACAGCCAATATTAGCTATTAATTTAATAATTATCAAGAGTAGTTAGCACTGAAAAATACTCTCCATACTGAAACTTCTTTGTAAGCCTTGTTATTTCAAAATATGCTGGTATATAAAAAGAAAATAACCTGTATCGTTATACACACAAGTTTTCATTTCTCTTTGGAAGGTGTGTGGCTGTGATTTGTGCAATACTCACTATATTTGGAGCAAAATAAAACACAGAATTTGAATGTGAAACACAGATACACAAATGAAAGCAGCTGTACTGAAGGCTGTATTTTACTACTTACTACTCAATTATCTTTTGAAACAGTTTTCAAAAGAAAAAATAACTGCCTCTGTAGATCACCAATGATCATCACCACCAGAAACTCTAGGAATGGCTTCCTCTTGCCTAAGACAGCCTCGGTGACTGCACCCATCAGCTGCTAAATACTTTGCCCTACATTGCAAGACTTTCAACATAGAGTTAGTAAACATACATCCCTTCAGGACTTTTTTTTTTGTGACCACAGCATTTACTGAAACTTCATCTGAAAATTTATTACCTGTATTGTCCTCCTTGCAGCTTGCATTTTCATCTGCATTAGGTACTTGGTACTTTATCTACCAAAGATTAGACTTTGCCATTCCCTCATGGGTGCTCTTCAGGAAGGTCCAGACAGGCACATGCTCCTAACTTTTCATGCATTAGTATGAAAAACAATGAAGTATTGTAAATATGATACTACTGAACAAGAATTTAAATGCTAAGGACACGCACCCCAAGTTCCTCTTCTGCTGCAGGGCTTTCAAATGAGTTACTAACACTGCATCTTTTCTAAAATCATCGAAGCAAAAAGATGGAAAGATTGTTTGTCTCCATTTACTTCTCAGAGGTGTGTCGGGTTTTTTCCTCCAGGGATTGCTTATATTCTGGAAATAGTGCTATTTTGTTGCAGCTCTGGTGCTTTTGGTTTTTGTTTTGTTGCAGGTTTTGGGGTTTTTTTTGCACATCTCCAAATAATCAGTGAGGGCTCGGGTACACAAACCCTACAGCAGAGAGAACCAGCACACCAGGAGTTTCAGTATGTGCACTGATCTGTGGTAACTCTCCATACATACACTGGGGTAGAGAAATTCAAATTGGTTTAATTTCAGGAAATGTGGCCTAAACTAGTTTAAATATTTAGCACTTAACCCAGACCAACAGCATGCACATGCTTATTTTCTACAGATCAGCTGATGCAGCTTTTTCTGCAATTCAGCTCTAACTCATTTCTTCCTTCTAAAAATGATCTCATTAAGTAAAATTATCCTATTGTTTCATCACTAGCTTCTATAAACCCATCTAAGTACTAGTTTAAAACCCAATACTAAACAGTTATTTCTGCTGTTGCCATCTGTTGCATATAAGCCCTGTTAGACTTGTGCAAAGAATTTACATACAGTCTGACTAAAAGTGAAAAGGGCAAGACAAAAAAAAAATCCGTAATCCTGTATGACCCCAGAGATCTTACAATTGGTTTGTTCTGGCTGCTTTCAACTGGAACTATAAGCAATTTTTCAGGAAAATCTCATTTCATTACATTCCCTAAAGGTTTATTGACATACTATTTTCTGGTCAGAACGAATGGTGGAAAAAAGTACTGTTTTGGAAGGATTTTTGTGGCTATTTAGCCTTCTTGTTTTTATTTTGACTTCCGTTGGAAGTCAAATATTTGTGCTAATTCTTCGGAGACAAACTGGTACAATTAGGAAGACAACAGGTACAACAGCCAATGTTATCACAACACTACATAAAACACCTGAATATTTAAAGGGATGAGCTGCTACAGAGCAAAATATAAGCATTTTGCATCTCCAATGCAGTCCTATCTTAGCCACAATTTCCACCATATTATGTTAAGAACACTAAGTTAATGACTACATAATGGCAAATTCCTTGCCCTGAACAAACTCTACCTAGATAGTAAGGGTAAACAAGAGGAAAGGCACAGAGATGAGAAATGACTTCTCTCGAGGCAAATAAGCATGAATAGAACTGAAACACTTCTGATGTTGGTTTTTTTTTTTTTCATTAGATCATACTGTCTCTCCATAAATACGACTTTGCACATCCTCAGATGCATTAGGTTAAATTCATGACTTGCTGAAGTGTTCTCAAAGCAGTTATTGTACTTGATGGGCCAGATTTCAAACACAAATGTCTCATCTGTACTTCAACAAATTACAGAATCGTAGAATGATATGGGGTTGGAAGGGATCTCTGGAGATCATCTAATCCAATCCCCCAAATTCATTAATATGTTATCCAAAGATTTGCATGTTTCCTATAGTAACCATTAGATTTAAAAAAAAAAAAAAAAGTGTCTCAGTTTATTAAGTGGCCTCATCTCTTTTGCTCAAGAAATGAATACCAACATGGACAGATAGTTCTGTTGAACTGTTTTCTATTAAAGAGAAGGTTTAGACTATAGCAATTACTCTTCTGTACCCAATATGAGCAATTTGGTGCTTTAACTGAATTCAGTTACCTACAGGAGAAGTTCTTATCAGTGGACTGTCCTGAAGTGGGGATTCAAAACAGAAGGTAAACCTCAGATAAAGTCTCAGTGCTCCAACTTAGTCCTTAAGCAACACCTCATTTTCTCAAAGTAGGAGCTGCAGGCAGTTAAACAGTACTGCCTGTAAAAACAACAATAATAAAAAAAAACTTAAGAAAGGAACTTATGGCATCAAGATTACTTTCTGAATTGCTGATTCAGACCCTGAACTAGGTCTTGTGCTTTGAGCTCATCAGCAGTTCTATTTTTGTGGGTGATGCAAGCAGGAAGAGGGCTACTAGTTTCACTAGTACAATGCCACAATGCAGCAACTGTAATACAGCTTCAAAAGGGCTACAAAGCTGCCGCTTCACAGCGGCGTCCCATTCTTAATTAACATTTTTGGAAACACTGCAATTCAGCTGTATGGCCATTCCATCTCAATTGATAGCTGACTGGAAGTGGTTTTCACAGCTGGGCTGCCGATCCAATGCCCAGGGAGGCTGCAATATCCCTAATTTTGCAGCACTGTTTACAGCTGTAATTAATATTTCTGGAACTACGGCATAGCAGCTCGGTGGCTGTGCTGTCTCACTTGATAGCCAGTTGGATTCTGTGTTAGAATTGAGCTCTAAACCTGGTGCACGCACCAACACAAAGATCTGAACGTGCCACAAGCCACAGTTTTCACATCCCTGTGAGTTACTTCCAGAGTACCATTGCCAGAGTTAATGGCAAGCCTTTAAAGTTAGACATTTTTAGCAATTCTTTATCCATGAAGTAAAGATTTATGGAAAAACCTCATCAGTATCTATTATACTGCATCATAGTGACAAGGTCCCTATCACCCATGTCTGGGAATTGCAATGCTCCCAGTGACTGCAGAGAGATCAGGGATGGTTTCCTGGTTTCCCCTTTCCATCTCAGCAGACCTGCTTCGCTAAGACAGGTTTGAAAAGTTCCTGTAACTTATAACTAGGACAGTAACAACCCATTGTGTAAACACGTCTGTACATATAGAAAGCATATATTAGCAGCTTATTTAGAAAAGGGAGTCTTGGTCTCACAAAGAAAGAATCCCTACTCTTCAATTAACGTAATTAAGCTATATGAATAAGCTATGTTTGACAGCATCTGCATGGGAGTTTAAAATGATAAAATGCATTATAAGAATTTTGACCCTGGGATCTTTCTGCTGTATCATCTTATTGAATATAGGAGATAAGACAGTGGAATTTTAAACTAAATACATATTTTTACATTCTAATGACACACACACAGCCCCCCTCACCTTTATTTGACAAACTTTAAGTAAAAACTTTTGGGGTTTATGCGATAGAATGAAGCATATTGCTAATAAAACTAGAATATGCTCAAAATAGAAAGTTTGTGTAGGTGCTAATGCATGTCATATTCAAAAGCTATGCATTAATGCTTTTTACTGAAAGTAAATCAGGCAAAATGTTAGATTACTTCCCCCTAGATTTCTAAAGTTCAGAGATTGTACACAGCAAAAGAGTTAAGGGAAACCTCATAAAAGGCAGTAAAATAGAAGTCAGCTGTGGCCCAAGTTGTGGATTTCACATTTGATGCTTTTGTTTGTTCAGGGCTTGTTTGTTTCCCCTCTGCACAATTTACAAAGTATATATTTGATGATACAGATTACCAACGTGCTTAATACTTCTCAAGGCAAATAGCATAAAAGAGGAATTTGTTCTATGCACGTTATGCCCTGTAACAAATATTCCCTTGCTTACTTTATATCTCGTTATATTAATCTTGTTCCCCTGGAATGAGAAACTGCCTGTGAGTGGGGTGGGGGATTGATTGTTTGTTTGTTTTACTTTTAACCACCAACCGAAACCAAAGGCATTAAAAGTACCCAATGAGGGGAATGAGAGAAGATCACAAAGTCAGGCCACTAAACAAAACAAAAGTGTGTGTGTATGGGGGGAGGGAGGAGATTAATCTTATTAGGATCGTATATCATGAGGTTGTCAGGTGTGAAAGCAAACGAATGGCCTCTGTTTATCTGAGCTAAACCGTGTGGTTCACCAAAAGACTCACTCCAAGCAGGGTGTGTTTTTTTTTACCCTTAATAAATTGGCTAAGTCGGTGCAGAATGTTGATAATGAAGTATGTGCAAGGGAGGTCTGAGCTCTTACCTTCCAGTGTTTAGATGCAACCAAGGTTTTTCCCCCCTCCCCTCCTTTTTTTTATCACAGCTGATTCAGAAAGCCCTTTGGAAAGATGAAGTAGGTAGAAATCAAAATAAATGGATTCTATTAAAACCAGCAATGCATCAACTGCTTGATAAAGTGATTAATAAACAGCTTAGGATGGTGATTGATTAAACTCTTTAATCAAAGTGCTAAACTGACTTAATATGGATAGTTTCAACATGTTCAAAGTATACATTTTCTCAGCCAAGGGTTCAGAGTTGTTTATGTAACTTTTCTGAAGTGTATCCCATAGGTCTAACCTGCAGATAGCTAGGACTGTGGAATGTGTAAGTATTATAAAGTGTCACATATATCGCATGAGTCACTAAAAGTTTGCAAGCAAATTATTCTGTTTTCACCAGACAATATTTCTCCCACAGAATTTTAGGTACAACATTGGTTTATATTACAACATAGATTATGCCAGAGCACTGTGCAAAATAAAAATCAGCTTTTTACCTATTCTCTGGAACACAACAGGGCCAAAAGGCAATGAGTGCAGGATCTAAATATAGCAATGGCAGAAGAGGATTACTTTCATGCGAAGGAGAGTTTATATATTTACTGCAAAAGAGCTTATTTCTTTTGCTTCAATATCTGATGTCATTTTTCACACAGACAGTCATCAGCTGGATTCATTACCTTAATTCACTAGTCCAAGATACATAGGAGGGTCTGCAACTCTGATACAAAGGCAGGCACATCCCCAGTATCACCAATTCTCAAACTTTTTGTCATCTGACTACAGTAGCACATCGGCTGTCATTCCAAATTATAAAATAAAAAAGTTTTGAAGTATGACCTGAATATATCAAAAAGCTAAAAACAACTCTAAAACAAAATGCCAAAACCAACGGCAGGAAACTAAAGTCTGTCTTGCTTTTTATGCCAGCATCGGGGGAGGGTTGGGAGGGAGGAATCCTGACTCACAAGCTTTCAAGGCTGCCTAACAGTTTTGAACACTGAGATCTAGAAAGTTTTCAAATCCTCATAGATTTATTTTTAGAACTAGAACTTTGGAGACTTTCCTCCTTGATTTTTTTTTTGTTTTGTTTTTAAATATGCTGTGGCTACTGAAAATAAAGAATAGGCCGCCTCTCAAACTAGGCATTCCACCTAGTAAAACCACATGCAAAGAGAACTATAAGAGGAAGAGCACCCGCTGTGCTTGCTTCAGTCTGAAGATTTCTGATAGCTCTGGAAGCCTGGACTGTAATCTAAATGTCTGTAGCCTTGTAAAAAGTAATAAGCATTAGTATACTTTTAATGCACCATAACAATTTTTAAGTTCAAACTATCAATCACTATTACATAGAGCCCTCTACCTACACGCACGCCAAAGTGTTTCAGGTAGCAATATAATTATCCTGTTATGAGCACATATAAAACAAACACCCCGTATAAGACCTTGCAATAGCAAGGTGCTTCACATTCAGAGTCCCTGGAGGAGGGGAAATTCTGAAAGAGAAAACTAATAATGTGTAATGGTCTGAGTGAATCTGTACAGGGATTTTCAATAGTCTCGTCACTGTAAAATATATGGGACAAACAAATCACTTAAATAGCTTGGAAAGTGGCTGTGCAGTGTTTTATAAACAATCAATAAAGCTTTAAAATCAATATCTTGATGAACCACCAGCCATTGGAGGTTATTAAGCAGAGTGACTTTTCTATAGGAATATACAATTGTAACAGCTATTTCAGAACAGATTTAAGCCTACCAAGCTCCACCTCCTGCTTCCATCATTGAAGTTAAGCCTGGTATCTATAGGAAAAGCACCATGCCATGCACACAGTGCCCGTGGAATGGAGCAATTCCTTCCATACTGTATTGTCACCCCAGCTCTGAACTATAAAAACTTCAAGGCTTTTGGTAGAGTTAGAAATTCTACAAGTATTAGGTGTTCACAGTTTCTCAGATTTGCTTATAGTGCTTTCATTCAAAGTTCCAAAAGATGGAACAGAAATTAAAAATATACAGAGGTTATTTCTGAAGAAGCAATAGACAAATACTTATTTAATTATGTAAAACCTTCAGTGAATAAAACAAGGAGCTTCATTACCCAATACCACCAATCCAGAAAAGATTTGCCCATAGATGAAACCAAATAAAATCATGGGTAAGGTGGGGACAGAGGATGGACACTGACACTATAGAAAGCAATCCCAAAATATAAAAAGCTGCACTTTAGAAAGTATGTGGAATTGCCTCATATAAAGCTATCAGCATCATGCAATAGCATAGAAAAAATAGCAAGAAGATGGTTTGACAGGTACAATCAAAGGCCAAAATCCTCTCACATGAGCAGCATTTTTTATTTCTATGGTGTAAGTGCTTGATACCCTCTACACCCAAGCCTCTTGATGAGCTGTACTTAATTGACATAAACAATAACAGTGCCACCCATCAAATGCAGTTTTATAAAAGAGACAAATTAGATAACTATATGCATAATTCTGTGATGTATCTGAGAGTCACATATAGTGATACTTGCTACTATTTTCAAAATAAGCCTATATTTCTGACTATGTTATAGTGCAATTAACATTGAGTAGCTGTAATTCTGTAATATTATTTCTTCAATGTCTAAACTTAATAAGGGCACCACCATTCAGAGTTTTCCCTCTACTTACCTCTTCTAGAAATCTGTACCTCATGTCAACTTGCACGTAATGCAAGACTGATTCTTTTTAATTCCTTGTGTAATGGCAGGTTTTGATAAGTACGTGATATTCAACAGAGCACACTTAAGACCTAGAGGCCCATGAAGAAAGGAAGATTCTTTGTCTCAAACCTTTTATTATGCTTATTCCTACTATATCTGTCCACCTCCCATTACTCAGCGTGTAATTTATAGATACATGCACCTCTATCCACAAAAACTCAGAAAAGGTCAGAGATACAGCAGCATAAAGAGATTACAGCTATTAAGGTCCCAGTGAGACTCCCCAGAACACTTCTTCTGAGTGCAGACTTGGGACCAGATTTGTAAGTGACAGCACTGTGAACCCAGGGTAAGTTCTGAATGCTATCAATTATCATAACAATATGGAAACAACTGCTTAACTAGGAGTAATTTAATCAAACATCCTCAATTTCTGTCATTTTATGCAACTGATTGGTTTGCCATGTACTACTTCTGGGAGTAATGACTACCTTGGGCAAAAATCATACGCATTGGTATGGTACAAGAAAGCAATTGGTCTTGCAATATTTACAGTGCCATTCAGAATAGAAAGCACCAGAAAGTAAGAGTCACCTTTGTCTAGAGCCTCCTGCAATACCAAAGTATTTGGATTCATGTAAAACTTCCAAGTGGAACACCTCCAGTATCAGCTGTAGCACCTCGCAGCTGCCCATAACTGTTATGAGGGTCATAACTTTTTTCTTCTACACATTCTAGTAATAATTCCAATACAACCAACCTATGGATTTCCCTTTGTGAATACATTGTATGAAGGAAAGATAGGAAATCCCTAGTTTTGAAGGGGGAACAATATTTCTGCACGTATATGTTCGGCCTAACAAGCAACACCATCTGCAAGGCTGGAATATTTTCACACTCCTTTCTATTATACAAAACAATAAACCCTCTCCAGCTGATTTCTCTCATTGTAGAATGCAAATTGCCTATAAAAGACCTCAGGGTGTGAGAAGACACTTATCAAACAGATATTACACGTGTTCTCATACCAACTATGCTATCAACTATGCAATTTTAAATATATTAAGGATAAAAAGGTATCAACAAACCTGCTTTTTGTGGTTATAATAATCATGCTCTGAAGCACCTCTGAAAGATAGTGATCTTTCTCACTTTAGGTCTAAAATAGCATCTGCTTCATGCTAAGTGCTAGTAAGTTTTCATTAACAGGGCTGAAAACAAAATTAACTAGTTTTTAAAGTGAAATAAGGAAGTACTTTCACCTTGATGTAACATGCTATAAAGGAACATAAAACCTAATCTTACGCAAAAGTTTATTATACAAAGGTAAACATACTAATAAAGAAACTAAGTTCATTAACATTTTGATGCACAGTTGGATTTGCAAAAGTTACGTTCGTG
Organism: Scolopax mira; assembly: GCA_004320125.1. Taxonomy (NCBI): domain Eukaryota; kingdom Metazoa; phylum Chordata; class Aves; order Charadriiformes; family Scolopacidae; genus Scolopax; species Scolopax mira. The sequence continues at coordinate 105,036 of BJBW01014802.1, forward strand.
GTTCAGAACTGAGCGGCACACTCATGAAGTAACTAATTTCTGTGAAGGAACATGAGTTTGATTGCAAGATCTTCCCTGCTCAAGTCTGTCTGGAAGTCAGGTGTGGATCTTTAGAAAATGAAGTCTTAATGAAGCAACAGACTTAGCAGAACAAAGCAGATGAATATCATCAGCTCAATTACTTTGCTTTTAAGGCACAACAGTTATGAGTCACAGAAAAGACTAACTGTAGAGTTCTCCACAACCCAAAATTCAACTTCCTTGTTCTTACAGTGAAGCAATTAAGATCCAATCATTTTTAATGCATCATAAATAATCTTCACACTTGCTGTTAAGTTAATTAATATAATCAGTAATGCCAAACGCATCAAAATGAAACTTATTTTGCAAACATGCAAAATGTTCTGCCTCATTGCTTCTCTACCAAAATTAAATGTCATTTTGCTAACAACTTTTGCAAAGTTTTAATTTCAATCCCTTTTGACCACAAGTCTTACCAAAAAAATGATACAACTAATCAAAGTATAGTTGTTTTTCCTCTGATAGAGTCCAAGTGTCATGGGAACACTACTTGAACACTTAACAGTCCGATTCTGCAAAAAAGTTCTGGGGTCAAGTTATTTACGTCCTTAAGTGTTTCATATTAAAGTATTGGGTATTATTCATTGACCTTCACTGAATTGCCAGAAATTGCTTTTATGTGAAATGAAAGTAGATGGCTAAATTGTTCAGTACTATCAACACTAGTATAAAAGAAAATAATTATCTATAAGAATTATAAGGGAAAAAACCCTATAACATGCAAGAAGTAAAAATCTCACTTTTGGAATAGAAAGTCAGCGACTATTTTGATGACCACAGACCTGCACTCAGCTTTCTCATTTTGTGCAAAGTTCACACATTCATATGATAATTGCTGAAAACCAAAACATACACAAAAATAATTGTAGGATTTATTTGGTAGTTCTGTGCACCCTGGGAAATCCAAGCATGAAGAGGTTCACAGACCAAGAAGCACTACTGGGATGCTGTCGACTAAGCACAGGGGTACAGTTAATCTATATCTGCCTGATACTTTGCCCATATTTTGGGGTCTGGTTTGGGCTCTTCCACAAAAAGGGGTTACATTCTCTCCTCCTGTAAAGATGCCTGGAAGTTTCTCTGCAGACTGGCAGAGTCAAGTTCCTATAAATGCTACATTATTCATTGGCTGTTTTCCTCCATTGCATCAATATCTAACACATATGAAATTTAATTAAATGATATTCAGGATCCTGCCAAAGTGACAAAATAAGAAGAATCACCTAACATTTTAGTGTTCTTTCCACTCATTAGAAAATGGGGAGATTATTTAGAGGATATTCTATGCTCTGGTACAACAATTAGGTTTGTCAGAAACTTCCACAGGCCAGACCCTCTATTTATTCATAGAAGATTACTAGGAAATCAAGTATGTTAGAGAAAAAAGTAAGAAAGTTGCAAGACAGTGGTAACCCATGAACAGCTGACACGTTTGGGTAGCTCCTGTATACATGCAGTGCTTGGTTATTCCAGACATTAAAACAATTTGTAAAACTGTTATAAAGAACATATCGATCACTGAAATTTCCTCTTTTTGTAGAGTATCTATATACATATCATGTTTCAACAACTTACTCTATTACAGACCTTCAAATACATTTCCTATTTGATAGAGTATATTAGTTGTTCCTCCAAGTATTCATGGCAGGTACTGAGCAATAAAAGATTTGTAGCTGAACCGTGATATTTACTGCTAAGTCACAAGTCTTTGTTTCTCTAAACAGAAAATAAAATCTTCCTTCTTTAATGCACATAAAGTTTCCTTTATGATTTTTTTTAACGCTGCTGTCCACCACCATTACATCTAATACATAAACAACAAAATAATTGCTAGTGGCCCACATGAATACAAGCTGCTGCCGTGTTCCAAAAAGGGAAAAAAAAAAGTCACTTCTTGTACAATATTTTAAGATGTTATTTACTCTTGCCCATAAATAAGAATCCAGGGTGAAACACAAAGGCAGACCTCCATGTGATTCTAATAGTTCTAAAGTTCTACATCATAAATATATTCATCATCAATGAATTCTGCCTCTTCCCAAAAGGCTTAACAAATATTAAAACAAAAAAATAAAATTACAGCTCATGGCCATTTCTTTGAACTCCACTTATGTAAATATACAGGAACCAGGACCAAAAGGAAATGAACAGATCTAATCAAAACCTCAATTGCTTCTAATTTACAAGCAAGTTTTTCTCTGCTTAGGCAAGACCAATGTCTCAATTCTTCTGTGACCTCCCAAGAGTAACAAGAGAGAGATTCATCTGGATTTGAGCCGGTAGAGAGCTCAAGATCAAGTCAATGCTGAAGCTAACAGTTTTGTTGCGCTTCAAATTTTTTTATTAAACATCACAAAAATTCAGGTTATCTGAGCAAAACCCACCCAATTAAAATAAACACAACTATAATAATTCCTGGAAATAAATAATGTTTTAAAATTAAAGTTGCTTGCCCAGTAGCTGCAAATCCTACAGTGCATGAGCTAACTCAAACAACAGTCAGCAGACAGCTCATCCCATTGGTAGCGTATCAGAGATGTTTCCATTTTTTGGGTGGGGTTTGGGGCAGTTTTTTTTTAATTTGGGGGGGGGAGGGGGGTGTTTTGGGTTTGTTTTTTTTCTTAAAGTCATTTCTGTCACATCAGAAAGAATTTACCTCTAAACCAGGTTTCATATCAGGGATTTCTTGTAAATGCTTTCAAGTAATTATTTTAGTTTCAATGCATAGAACTCAATATAAGTAAGTTGAAGGATATGAACTTAAAAACTGAAGTTTTTAAGAACAAACACAAACCAGAGAGTACATTGGCATGCTAAATGTCTTTGCTGAAACCTTTAACTATTTTTAATATAAAAAAGAGGTAAACTCACCAGAGTTGGATTGTTCCAGAATCCAATTCCAAATCCTCCAATAATACCTTTCCTCCAGGAAGGCATGATTTCCACTTCCATAATTAAGAAAGTACAGACAAACGTGAAGCTCATAATGCTCTCCCACCTCCCTTTACAGGGAGGAAATGTACTTTTGCCCTACTGCAGGCAATAAGGCAATAATGAGATGAGCACAGGTGTATAGGATGACTAATTTGGGCATTGGAAACACCTGCTAAAACCTGAGGTGAAAGAGCAGGTGCAGAGCAAGCACACTCACTGCTCAGCCTCTGCATTCTCAGGTGCACCTAATACTACCCTTAGCATGGGGAAAGGACAGCTGCCTGGGATAAGAAGGGCTGGAGTAATTTGAAGGGAATTACTTTATGAAAACTAAAGCAATACATACCATCAGATGGTATGTATTCCTTTACCTTTTCTCAGAAAGCCAATCTCCTGACATGAGCATAGATCCACCAGGAAAAGTGACCCTGGCATCACTTCTACTGAGACTGCAATACTCAGAACCAACGTGAACTCCACTGTCTTGGCTTAAGGAAGGGTCAATGTAGCCTGACTGCTTATACCTTCTCAGAGAGGTACATGGACCTAACTAGAGGGTGGAATAAGAACTCCTTCCTAACGTTGAATTTGCTTTTCTACCAGAGAACTACTTCATCCCACACAGGAGAAATCCTGGATACCCAATCACTCAGACTTGAGAGGAGGCTCATGAATTTTAGCCCTAGCAAATACAGACTCCCTCGTGCTTCTTCAGCAAGTGAAAAAAAAGAACTTAACTCTGCTTTAAATTCCAAATACACAGTGGCCAAGACACTCATTGACTTCTTGCAGGGGCAGAATCTGGCCAAGATACATGAAACATTTCAAAAGAAGCCTCGACTTGCAACAAGGATCAGTCGAGACAAAAGTATTTGAGTCAGGGCATTGCTAGACAATCTTGCTGGTTGTCAGATCTGCAGTGTAATGACATGTCAATTTGATTCCTTTTGTGCGTGAGCTCGGAGCCTATCTTTGGGCCTGAATTCTTCTGTACTTTAGTTTTTCTTTTGTTCCAGTGGCACTTCTCCCAACATTACTTGACAATGAGTGATGCTCCACAACCCTGATCTTTCACACCCTGTTGGTGACCTATAACTTTTCATGCATAACCTTTGACCTGGGTCCTGACAGTTTGATTTATTGTCCAGTGTTATGATTTATGAGTATCTTCTCAGAATAATTAACGGACAACAGGTGGCAGCATAATAATTTTGATTACCCAGCGGTTCATGAAGCCACTACAAAGGTGACTTCATTTACTGAATAAGAAAAGGACAACAATTAAAAATTACACAAAGCAATCCTTTTATGCCCTTTTGTTTTTTACCCTTTGTCTGTTGAACAGAAGACTTTATTTAGGCTCATTGCCCCCCTTCTCAAATACCCGGAACTCAAATTCTGTGCAGAAGACAATGCTTCCCCCATCATGGTGCTGGTAGGATTATTTTGCTGTTAGAAAACATTTCCATTTCATGTTGTCAGTTTCCATAAAACCAATATATTGTTTTTAAATCTCTTTGCAAAGCTGTACAATGTGGGCCAAAGTTCATTCCAAAGTGTAGGTTTTTGTTACCTTACAATTTTTTGGAACTGATAAAGTGTTGTGTCTTGGTTTCCACTTATCTGAAGTTAGATCCCCAGTCAAAAAGAAAGTATTTCCATAATTCACCTCTAATGTATGCAGAGCTTTTCTCTAAAGGCTTTTTTCCCCCTCCATCATGGAACGAAAGGAAACTTTGCTCTTAGGTGTCTCAAATAATTGCTTAAATGGAGTTTAAAGAGCAAGTGCTCACTACCCTGGCTGCAGGCCCCATGCTCAGACAAATTTAGTTTAGCCATATCTGCAGTTTCTTCCAAACACCTAACTTCAGCCGTTCATCACCAGCAGCTCTCCTGTAGTCATTTGTGCTACATATGGGAGCAGCAGTTAGGATAAAGAATGCATTCCTCAGACTCTGCAGACTAATAGTAATGATGATGCGTATATGAAATACCACAAAAAGAAGTTAGAATAGCACAGAATTGTCTATTTCTGAAAAATAGACTTAAGACAATCTGTACTTAGAATATACAGAAACTCTGAACACATTCTAAGTAATTCATAAAGTCCCAAATAACTTTTTTTACCAGAAACTTCACACTTCTATGATGTATCCATTCTCATCACTATTCTACATGCTGCCCTCTCCCTTATTTCAGTTGATCACAATTCCTTAACACTTTTGATAGACATATGTTGATATGAAAAAGGACATAATGATATCATCCATATGGACAGTGGGATCCACAGCCAAGTTTTCAGAGCTAATCAATAAGACTTTCAGTGAAGTCAGTTGGAGTTGCAAGTGTTTAGAAATTCCAAAAATTGAACTGATGGCAAGTAAAGAACAGAGCTGCTGTGTGTTTGCTCACAGGATATACATTACATTACAGAACAAAGGCATATTTTAACAGACATTAGACATTCAGTTGTTCTTAGATATGCTTTTAAATGGGGATTAAAATAAGTGGGATAATGTGTGGTTTAATTTTTATTAAGAGACAGTCTAACATCTAGCAGAATTCAGTGCACTAATGCCAACAGACCATTGCCAGCATGTACCAGCTTGGACAGTGGAACAGAACACTTCCTTCTCTTTCCCCCTAAAAATAAACTAAACGCATTCTAGTGAATTTCAACAGCAGAAATTGTTTGTCACAATTTGTCTGCATGCCCAAGACAGCATATGCAAAATGAATTTTTGTACTATCACAATGACAATATTATAGGCTTATCATTTTTAATTGCCTTTATGACTTATAAAAATATTCCTGCAATCCTGCTTTACATCAGTTTTGTAACAGTTTAACACAGAGCTATGAAATACCCATTACATTCAAATTTTAAAATGTCTGACCAAGAGCCTGGCTAATAAATAAAGCAGAGTTCCCAGAATACTAAAAGCATTCGAGCTTTTGCAATGAGCCTTAGTGGAAAAATAAATAAATTACTGCTTTTGAGGTCAGACTTGGTTTATTCCCCTCCCTTCCCCTGAGAACTCAAAGACACCCCTACAACCAAACGCTATTATAATGAAGCCAATTTTGTCCTTAGTAGTTTTATCAAACCTTTAATACCACATTAGCTGCTTAATATACAGTGAAAGTAGCCACAGAAAAGCACTAGCACCCAACTGCATTCTCAGTAGAGATGAAGGAAAAATTTGCAACAAATCATTTATCAGATTAATGCAGCTGCTTTTGCTACTCATGAAATAGCCACGAGCTTTCTACAAATGGAATAATAATAATAGCCACAAAAAAAAATAGAGCGTGTATGCCACAGTTTGTTCTAATTAATGTTTTAATTTGGGACAGTGTCTCGGTGGTGATGTGTCTGGTAGATCACATGACACCGTTTTTCTCTTTGATTGGGTGTTGCAAAGGTATTCGTGTTGCAAGGTTTACATGCAAGTCTTAAAGGGACAATTACAAATATAAAGGAACACAACTGGTTTTCCCACTAAAACTCAGTCATGTAAATGCTGACACACGTTCGACCAGAGCAATTCATTTCAACATCAAATCATTTGAATATTTTCCAATTATTTCCAGCCTCTGTTCCACATCAGCTATAAAGTAAAATTACTAAAATATTAAGAAAATAAAAGCTCCCACAATGAAATTTCACCAGACTTACATAGATCAATTAAGGCACAAAGATTCTGCATGTTCCATGTTACTGACTCCAGCTTTTCTGGTTTGATTCTCACATGGGAGGTGGCAAGTTTTAAAATTGTATACGCGCTCAAATCATGATGTGATTTTAGTACTTTGTTTCCCATCAATTTTTAAATTAATTATCTGGAAGCAAGCAGCGGTTCATTTTTGGTCATAGACTTTTTGATTAGAAGCTGTGACCCTTTATGCCTTTTTGGCATGCTCTATACAACACCAATGACATGCAGCATGACCTCTGACACCTGATTCAACAAAAAGTAACTCCCGGACAGATCTTTCATATTCAGCAATCTCTTTGTTACGCTGGGACACTTACCCCGTTCCATCCCTTAAAATCCACCATGTCTCCCCATTTTCTCCCCTACCCCCTCCTACTGAGAAACTTATTCCGTAGCACCATTTCTGTCCTTCCATTTGTATCTCTCCTTCTGTTTTTACAAACTTTACACTATACCATCGTCCCATATGTTTGTGCTGCACACAAGGAGGTTTCTTTAGAAAGCGCTGATGCTAATTATAAATTTAATTTGCATTTTAATTAGAATGGTAGCAAATTAAAAGCGTGGCAGCTGGAGAATTTTGAACGCTTTGCAGAGATTTGGTGTCAGTATCTCCCTGCTTCTGACTTCGCTCTCTTTTCATTTTTCCCCTCACTATCTTTCATTCACACAAACATATTGGCAATTTTTCTCCTCTCTTGTTTCTTTTTTTTTGTCTATTTTTTATTTCTCCATTTTCCCCCCAAGGATCAAGTTATAAATTATTTCTTTTCTGTACTGATAAACAGTATACTCTTGTCTTGTGCCAGTACACCGTGTACTGTAGTGATAGTGCAGCTTTTAAGTGAGCTTTTGTAAGGCTCTGTCAGTGCTGCCCTATTTTGCTATTTATATCTGCAGTTTATTTACAGGTAGGAATCTATTCTATACCCCCTCAACTAATTTCAAATTCCAGACCATAGCACCAAACTCTAGTCTGGCCCTAGACATTTCATTATTTTATTTTTTTTTTAAACACATGCTACAAATTTGCAGTAAGTCTGTAAAACCTTAACAAAAGCCGTTCAGAATGCATTGGAGACTGCTCAACTTCATTCTTTACTTAGCAAATGCAGCATTCAGTGTGGTTTTGGACAAAAGGCTGAAGTAATCTGTCAGTCTTTTGGTCCATATAATGGCATATATTCTGGCCCTAGTGTCTCCTGGTGCCATCTTTCATTTGCTGTGTGAGCATGTCTGGTTTTCGTACTCACGTGAGCACATTTAGTCAGTTCTGTCATTTTCCCTATGTTGCATCTCCATGGTCATTTTCATTCCTTCTGTTCTCTTCCCCCACGGTGTCCTTGCTCAATAATTTTCATTAATTGATTGACAGCTCTGATAGACCCAACTAACCTCTATCTCACTCTCATGTCGGTTTTTAAATAAGTACTTGTACGTCCAATGACCTTGTCGCCTCATCAGATATCAGAAAATGAGCATGCAGATATGGAGGAAGCTGATTAGCCAAATAAGGAAGATCTCACTTCTGGCATAAGTCCATAATAAGCTCTGACAACTAACTTTAGAGTTAGGCATTTAAAACAAAAGAGACCTGCAAATGCTGAATAAATAGACCTTAACCAGTTTCTTAAGTGCTGGCTATAGTAAAAGGAAGATTTAGAACATCAGTAACATAATCTTTCTAGAACACTGGAAAACAAGCTATATTTCCAACATAGGAAATACATGTTGGAAATACTCAGACTTATTTTACTCTTTATAATTCTATTTTCAATTATCTGTACAGCAATGATTAGCTCCCAAAAATCTATCCATGGAAAAGTAAATGAATGTATAAATAAAATTACATTATGTTTCAATTTATTTAGCACACAGATAAATTATTTAGAACATGTCAGTGAACTTTCCTATGGTAAAATTAACTGAACCTAGAAAAATTGTGGTGTTTCTTATACACATGCATCTAAATCACTAGATTAACATATATGGGTATTCTAGGTATTTTCATTAGAAATTGTCCTTGTAGAAAATATCAGGCTTTAAACAGATAAAACCACCAAAAAATTACTTTTATTTTAAAGAAGGGAAGCTGAGGCATAGTGATGCACAGAGAATATCTTTTGCAGCTCAGAAATTAATCCAGCTCAGCTGAGTCCCAGTCTATCACCTTTTTCCACAATGTCACCTTCTTTTTCTCCTTCATATCACTGCAGCATTGTAGTTTTTTTAAATATAAGTAGACCTTTACCTAGTGGTGTTTCAGGTTGGACATAACACGATGCCAAATGACATTCTTGCTCAATGCACTCAAATGAGCTACATTAACAGAACAATTTACTGTAAAGCAGTGTTTAGCAAATTGTAAATCTTAACCACAGCTTGAAGCAGCTATTTGTGCCGCAAATCTGTTAAGACAGAACATACTCCATTGTCAAAGGGAGAATGAGTCCATTGGAATTTCATCCTAGATTTTTCTGTGCATTGATTTTGGATGAAATTCACAGGATTTACTAGCTACCAAAGCTATTTGACACCCAGGTCTTAGGCCTCACCATAGCACTCACACCACAAGCACCAATGCACCATGTTCAAGGCTATATTCTGTGGCAATTCCTGAACTAATGCAGAAACCAACGTACGGCACAGAAATGCTAGAACACTTATTCCATGGTTTTATAGAACCACCTACTCCAAGTTATCTTGAAAAATTCCACTTTGAGATTTGAAGTTTTTATTTATAACTATGGAAGTTGCACGATGACATGTTGCAGTATTTTCTTTACTTCCTGATCTTACTCAAGAGGGTAAATGAAATTCTCTTTTAAGAAGCAGAACTGGCAGCCTCAGGCATTCAGAATACAAGAGTTTGACCATGATTATCTGAAAGAACAACTGCCGTTTCAGAGCATAAGTAGAGACTTACATGCCCCTTTTTCAAATCAGGACAGCTCCAGTTGTTTTCACAGAGTCATTCTTTATTCAAATAGTTAGAGAAACAACAGTATGAGGCATTGAAATAGAAACGGACTCAAATCGAGCCTAAGAACATTATACTCAAATACAGGATGACCTTATTTCTCTTGCTACTTTGGCTTTTGCACAGGTGAAAGACATCTGCTTTTCTGTATGAGATGAAGTTAACTCTGTTGGCTTCCACTGGAATGAAGGACAAGGCAGGAAGATGGAAAGGTAAACAAGACAAAAAGTCATCTAGAAAGGCCTAGGTGGAGATCGAGAACTAAGGACAACGAGGAACATAAGACCATTTCTAGTAGTAGAATAAATAGCGTAGCCATGTTCTAGTGTTTATACTCCACTATTTTATGGAATCATAGTTAATGACTTACTAAAATTACCATGCTTTTTGGCATCGCAATATACCTTGATTTTCAGAAAGCATGGTGCCTGGGGTGACTCGAGTCTGGATTTACATACACCCTGCCTGATAGAAAACAAGCTTGCATTTTCATGTAAAGCACTCTCCCTTGGCACATCACTAATAAGAACTTCAAGAGCAAAAAGTGATAAATTACCTTCAAAAAAACTCAGAAAAATTATGTGACAAAATACTGAAAGTGATCTATAACTTGTAAGACTTTAAAACATAACATAAAATCTTGCAGTGGAGGTCAAATGTCTCTCAAGAAATGCTATGTTTTTACTGATACAATTCAAAAACACAACTCAAAACAATCTTCCCTCCAATTTGCAATTTCCATCTGTACAGGATTCAAATCTCAATGCCAGGAGAGCTGAAAGTAGAAGCCTATTTCTGAAAGTTCCCTTACATGAAGAATTTTCCTTGGGTAAGCACTTCCATTAATTTCAAAGCCTTCTGGGCTACCAACAAAAATTGACTGACCTCAGTGAAAGCAATCACATGGGTTTAAACTGACTGTTTATGTAAGTAAAGCTTTGCAGAATCTAAATCAACTAAATTATCTTCAGGATCCAACTTCCGCAAGTGGGAAGTAATATTAGGCAAAACATTGCTATTTGGTTACCCTAACTAACCTTGCATTTTAACCATATTATTGCACAGTAAAGTTCTAATTTCTATTCCACTGTTATATGCCCTGGAATACCCTTCTCCTCTGGAACATAAACAAACAAACCAAAACAAGTTCAATTTTAGCTAAGCTCTGGTCAACTGAATTTCTTTTAATAACTTTTTATTATGGAATTGTCCATGGAGTACACAGCATTCTCCAAATTACAAGTCTTCCACCTTAGCACTTTGGAAAGGCTTGGATTTTATTTCATGTAAGTTTTTGCAGCTGTACAAAATACTTTCATTAACCCAAGAATGGATTATTTGGAGTGCTAATTAATTGATTCTTCAAAATGCCAATTGACATACTCACAGGGAAAACCTGATCTAAGCAACTATGTTAATCAAGCTATTGTACTTATGGTTCTGTCTGAATATCAGACCATCTGAAATGAGGAGAACTTTGCCATTACTATCCTGGACCTCTTGTGGGCAGCTTAATTAATATGAGTAGACTATGACAGTTGCACTTGTACATTCACTGTTCTGCCTGACAATAACTCTATAAAATTACATTTCAGCTAAAGAATGGAAACAGTGTTAAATACCATTATTTGCCTGCCTTTGATGTCTGAGAGTCATTATGAAAGCAATTACAGCAGTTTCTCTGTCTGTATGTCTACAGGGTATTTATCTGTATCTGTCTGAGTCCTTTGCCAGGTGGAGAATATATGGCATATTAAAGACAAGGGAATTCAGCCTCAATTATCAGACTATGAGCAGAAGAAGAAACAAAATCAGAGTTTTGCAGATGATCCTGCCAGAAAACAGTAATTTAATATTAAAGGCAGGCAATCTGGGGAAAACTTGCCCAGTGCAGTCTTTTTATTTTAATATTGAATTCCTCCCTCCTTCCATTGTCCCATTTTGTTTTCTATTCTTTTAGCTTCCATGTTGTCTAATGGTGAGCTCTGCTCACTTTAAATAGTCTTATGCTAGGTTTGAGAGTCTCATGAATGTGAGACTTTTTGTAAAACCTACTTTTTGTTTCTTAATTACTTGCAGATATTTTGCCACCTAAGAACCTCCCAGAGGAAACAACAGATTCTGAGTGGGGTAAGGCCACATGAGGCAACGTGCTGACAGTAGAGTTAGGAGGTTTGTACTACCTACACAAAACTACATATTTCATTCTGCCTGTGGCTAATCATTGTTTTACTGACCCCCGTGGTTGTACGAGTAGGTCCACAGGTTGGCAGATGGGCCACTGCCAAATTTATCTTTTGGATTCTTTCAGATGTCTTCCCACAGCAGACTACCGGACAAATAAAAGACAATCCTCTGCTTTTCTGTGCCACTGAGTTTAGAGCTTAAAAAAAAAATGTTCTGCCAAAAACCTTTGAAAAATACCCATTTTTCAACTAAACACGTAGGCAGAAAGCATGAGCCTCTTGCTTTCTCACCTGAAAGATGGCATTAGTTCTAACCTTGTTTTCTATATATTGAAGATACATCCATTCATAAACAGCTTCACAGTTACTTCAGAACATGGATATTTTACCATCTTGTCCTTCTGTAATAATGAGCCTCACCACAAATATCAAAACACAAGTTCCATCCAGAATTAAGACTTTTAGTACTACCAGTAAACTCTTGCAATGAGATTTAGTCAACTGTTTTCTGAACCTGAAAACCTCATACAATACTATAATTTGGGCACATGAAAGAAATGCCTTGGTATCTCCAAATGGATTACCCAGTTATACCATACACACATGGGAAACGGATGAAAGCTAGTTTGCCCTGCTATTCAGGGCTGACAGGATGCTAATTTATCTTAGTTGCCTGCTATCCATCATCATTTGACAGTCTAGTGAATGTATCTATGAAAGCCAAAGATTCTCTTCTTTTGGTAACCTAAGTTTTCTGATGCTTTATGCTGTCTTTTGTTTTAAATAGAAAGGCAAGAACATTACCAAAATGTCACGCTGCTCATCAAGCATGATGCCTATTCTGAAGCTTGGGTAATATTTCTAGGAATAGCCTTTAATAGGTTGTTATTAAAGAAGTCACTTTATACTACCCCCAAATTTTCTAGAAAAAAAAAATAATCTGAACAACCAAATATTATAATGTAATATTTTAAAAGATTCTAGAGACAATTTAGAGAAAAGAAAAGCCATACCAGCATTTGACAGTGTAAGTTACCATCAGATGAAGGCTAGTCTATCTCATTGCTGTGTCATTACTATAGTCATCCATCTTGGAGAAGGGTGTGCAAATGGAGGATAAAACACAACAGATACAAACATGCCACCATTTTCTTTATTTTTGCATAATCACTTGAAGGCGTTGGACAAAAGAAAACTAGAGCATTAGTTTGCCGTAGGTGTGCTAAGAAACTCTGAAGTCCCTCCACCCACTTTGTGTTCTCTTGAATTAGCACTGTCACTCTCAAGTGCCTAGTACAGCCCTTACCCACGCACAACAGAACTGTGCTTCATTTGCTCTGAGGCCTATGATGCCAAGGCCACAGAGATGATACACCAAGATGTCATCAGTAATGAGTCCAAATTATCCATTATACACCAGCTGCTCATGCTAGAGCTTTTAATGCATTCTGAGTATCAGGTATCATATGCATCTTCCTTAAAATGCCTAAAATCTTTTCCAACTGCACATTCTCTTTGTTTAAATTTTAAAGAAAGCAACTACTAGACTGCAGACATTTCCTTATACCCTCCCCAGACATTTCACTAGCAATGTCTTGTTACAATACCATTTCCATCTTGTAAGGGCATATTCTGATACTGGTCATTGGAAATCTTGCCATTTAAGTCTTGCAAAATCAGAATGTTTACAAGAAATGTGCTTGTGTGTATATATACACACACATAGAAGCTACGAGAATTTTATTCAAAAAGATTAATGAATGATACAAGTCTCATTAAGACATGAAGACCTTAATACCTTCTGAGCAGAGATACTGTGTGGCAAAGGAGGAAAGGATTTAATGATACATCAGACATTTTACAGTATAAATATATTCTTGATTAATTAAATCCGTGTAGTCTATCACCCTACCCTGAGGAAACAATGATACTCAACAATGCCTTTTTTTAATAAGACGAAAAACCCAAACAACTTGCTTTTGATATTTAACCTAAGAGAAAAGACGTAAAGAAAAATATTTTATGAACTTGTATAAACGAAGAAATTTAATTCTTTCCTTTAATTAAAAAGAAACAATACCAACTTGCAAGAAACACACTTATTTTCTTCAAAAAGGAAGATTAATATAGGTTAAAAAGCCATTCTAGTTTTACAAAATTAATACTGCATTTAATTATATGAGATTAAAATTTCATTATACATTATACTTTAATTGGTATAGAAGGGGCCAGAGGTTAAAACCTTTGCATGAGTTACCTTTTGCGCTCTTCCAATAATATAGCAGTTTTAAATTATAAACCCTGACAACATTTAACAAGTTTCTTACATGTTTTAATTTTACCCTAGTAATCTTTTATGTGGAGCAGTAGTGTTCCTGAGGTCATAATCCTGGATGATGAAACAAGCAGAGACAGAAATCACTACAAAGCCAAAGTGGCTGGACGTTATTGAATTATGGTAAAGGTGCTACCTAGACTCCAACTCTCAACTCGAGCTTTAGACATAGCCACTTTACAACACTTACAAGCCATGACAGTTAAAACACACTGCACAAGGCAGCCTTCTGCCTCCTAAACAAGCAGTTACACCTTCAAGAACACTGGGAGCTAGTTCTCAGAAAAAGATCAAAGAAATCTGGAGGGTCCTTCTAACAAATGCGTAAAGTGGCCTTAAACCACTGATGCTGTGTCCTACAAGTGGGATTTTCAGAGGACTCCAAGGAGTTTAAGCATACAAAGCCTATTGACCTCTAATGGAATTAGGACACCTATCCAGAGGTGTTTGGAAAACCTAACGCTACTTAGAACAATGTTTCTCGATCACAAACAAGAAGAGGCAGCTGTTTCAACAAACTTTCCTCTGTTTCAGAAATGAAGCAAGCCATTTTATTTATGCGTATGGGTAACAGTTTACTGGTAAGGTAATGCCATTTCCCCTGTAATGAGCCTCTAATGAACAGGACTGGTGGATCAACTCTGGAGAGTTAAGCCTTGGTCTAAAAATGCTGATGTACAAGCGCACAAGTAGATAAGACTCTTAAAATGATCACAAGCAAGTAATTTATTCTTGCTACAACTGATTGTTTGAATAGCCCTCATTCCTGAGCAACTCAAAAAAAAAAAAAATATCTCAGTGGTATGAATTTGAGAAATTCTTGTCTGGCTTCCTAACTTCTCTTCCCCAGCAAGAACAAAGATAGAAAAGCTTCTTTTAGGGAGATAGTATTAACTTCTGCTACTACGGGGACACAAGAAGGTATCTATCACTATCACTGAATTCAGTGATTATCAATTACTCTCTAGTATTGACAAAGTCCACGTGTATATGGATTATCTGCCATATAAATGCCAATCACGTGCATTTAAGATTTGGACCAATAAGGAACTGAAAACGAACTTTCTAAAACATATTTTGCTCTTTGTTCCCGTCCCATACACCTGAGTATGCGCCTCCTGAAAATTCAAGACAGCTACTGCTTTGTATGGCAAATGCAGGCAGCTCAGCATCCACATCACGCAAACGGCATTCGCAAGGAACAGTGTTGTTTAGCGCTACCCCAAAGTGACCTGCAGAAAAGGGCTGTTTGCTCGTGTTGCTGAACTGAGGTGAGAACGGAGTTCTAATTACCTGTTTGTTTCCTGCAATAGTTTACAGTTGAATCTCATTATTGCATAGCTGTTTAATCAACTCTAAAAAAAAAATACAGCATAATTAGTGCTGCAGCAATATAGATACATTATGAAGCAAGCAGTTCCAAGAACGGTAGAAGCTTATTCAATATTTTGTGAGTATCTTATTTGAACCAGGATTCAGACACTGAAAAATACACGGTCTTATGCTTTTGAAATATTTAATCAAACTTATACTATATCTTTAGAAATTAAAAGAGTTGTTCGGAGTCCCATTTGAAGTAAATTAATGTAGCTTCGTTTAAATCAACAGAAATGAACTGATTTGCCCAATATAAGACTGACCTGCTCTTTTTCAGTAGCATACTGACTCTGGGCCAGATAATGTTTTCACTGAAAAAAGAACACTTCAAAGAAACTCCTGAGCACTCAATGAAATTTGGGATGAGGCCTTCTGCAACTAACTATAGTGAGTAATTTTAAAATATCTTCTTCGTTAAAAGGACAAACTTTCAGCAAATGAAATTCGGTAATTAAAACATGTTTCTTTAAAAGAAAAAAAATCTGAAGAAGTCTTGGACAGTGAAATAATATCCTTTAGTGTTTAATTGAAAATAGTATTTACTGCTCTAGTGCATTTGATAGAGCTCTTTACTGTGTTTCTTTATGTATAATTGTGTTTTGCAACCAATTTAAAATAACTAGACGAGTGCAGTCCTTCTATAAGGTGAAGATGAGTCCTTGCAAGGATATCAACGTCTACAGGGGTTTCTTTCTAACAGATATGAAAAAGTAATTTCCATTCTGCTACTTTCATGTGATCCTTTCTGCATATAAAATGCCTTTCACATACATACATGCACACGAGTCTCCTCACCTGATAAGAATATTTCCTAAAAACCAACTTATGCTTCTCTAATATTCTCTGTGTCTTCGATTTAAGAAAAAGTTAGGTCATAATAATAGCAACTTTTTTTTACTTTAAAACAATAATTTGTTGTTTTTACACCTCTAGTCTTATTAAGATGTAAATGCTATAGTTATGACAAATAAAAAATTAAATAGGTACAATTCTGACTTCACTACAGTATGTAGTATTCCAAATTACAGAAGACTTCCAAATTGCAAAGGGGAATTTTAGGGTTAGTGACACTTCTCTCAAAGCTATTCCATACCTTGGAAGTATCACTGATTTTTATGAGATTTTTCAATTGCAAGGCTGTTAGTCCTGCTCTTGCAAAAAGCCCGAGAACTCGAATTTTGGCCATATCACTAGACATTTAATAGGCTTTGGTTTGGATAATTATCCAGCCTGCTTCCTCATCCCACTGACAATTTGTCTTGTTGCCTCTTTGACCAAGTTTAGTTTAGACACACTTAGATCAATCACCTTGTTTTTCTTCATGATCATGAAAGATGAGTTTAATATGATGCTATTGAAACATTAATAATAATGTGCTGACACACTGTGAGAAATTCTACAGATTGGAGCATTTCTTGGGAAAGATACTACATTTTTAAAGGTGTTTTTTTAAAGTAAAAAGAGGACCTCGGTATGACTTATTTGCACGTAAGTGATTCAAGATCTTTCCATACCTACCGACAGCCTGACTGCATTTATCGTATTGGCCTATTGTTATAGACAAGAGAATGTCCAACTCTCTCAAGGTTAATTGACTGCTGTTCTTTGAAATATACATGAGAAATTTTATTGACTATCTCACATCCGACCTCACCTGTCATGCAGGAGGAGAACAGTAACAGGGGAAAGGACTCCACAAAAGGATGAGAAGGACAAAGGTAAAAAGCAGAGGGCTGCACTAGATTTCAACAAAATCCCTTCTGTTGTCCTGAGTATTTCCTAATTCAACTTTTGCAATTAGAAACAGCCCGTAATTTTAAGAAAAAATTTCTCTGAAAAATTTACCAAATTAACTAGTTCTTCTAGTGCTACAGGGTTAACTAAACTAAAACCAACAAACAGGAATATGCCGATTGCCCAGATTCATTTGCAAAACTAACATTTACAGATTCTAAGCCTTTCCTAAAAAACAGTAGATACATTAAAATACTACCATAACATTTTAAAGTCTATACTGATACCATCTTTCAAAAATAATTACTTTATCTCCAATACTACAATGGAACCTGAATTACCAAATCACGTAAGGATTAAATGACAAACCTATCATGGTGTGGAAGCATTTCTGACAGAGTCCCATAAGGAAAGTAAATTAGACCATTTCATTGTCCCTGAAGTAATACATACAACTTCCCTTACATCAAATTTCAATGAAATATCAAACCACAATATGCAACTATATCTGCAAAAAAGTGTGTAAGTTACCTGCAAGAGTTCTGTGAGGGAAATAAAGCTTCCTCAGTGACTGTTACATGTGATTTGCATACATGGATTTCAGAAGTGTAGCATCTCCTGGGCATATCTCATAGAAGAAATAATATCACATAGGAACTGACATCCTAAATTGCAGTCTTTCCAGGCTCAAATATTCAAGGGATAGAATTAAATTTGGCTTAAGTATCATACAACCTCCTGTGTTTTGAATGTTCTGACACCAGAACAGTTGTAACTGTTAAACCTCAACCCACCTTGAAAATAATTCCACATAAAACTGGAACAAAAGTTGGGGTGTTTTGGTTTGTGGGTTTGTTTTTTTTTGTGTTTTTTTTTCCAGATAAAAGCACGCATCATTTTGTACAACACAGTTTCATGTCACTTCACACAACAGCAATTATTATTATGCTCAAATTGGAAGAAGAGTTTACTTTACATTGCTGACACCGCCCTACCCACACAGCACATCCCCCTGAAATGTCTATAAGCCAAACACGCGTCTAATTTTTAGCGCATTCCATGACTCCACAATGACAAGCCTGCACTAGACACATTTTTGATGACAACGAGATAACCCCTTGTAATGCCTCCACCATGGTAACTGGATTTTTGCTAAGCTTTCCATGACCAAATTACAGCCATAATGATGACACACTGCACACCACTGCCAAGCAGCATAAAGTGACACCTGCTTACAACAGCTTGAAATGGAACTTGTCAATATGACCAGAAACATTACCAATAACTAAGGGACTGTTTTTTCTAAACCATACTCATATTGGATAGTATGTGCTCAGCTCGGCAGCCTTACAGAACCAGAATCTAGCTTTACACCACCCAGAAACTCGGGAACCAAAGAAACCTTTTCAATGTTGTTGATGGCATTAAAAAGCCCACCAATCTATCCACATTATCCAATGGAGTAAGTAAGACAGAACCAATTAAATCCTCTGGACTGCATTCAACCTCCGTCTAAACGCCATACTACAGAAAATCCACACGCTCAATCTGTACGAAAGCCACAGGTAGAGTATTTTCATTCAGTACTCAGTTCGGTACTAAATAAATGCCAGTGTTCTATTCCCTTTAAAAAAATCTCTCATCTCCTACTCCCTACCTGTATAGAGTTATTTCCCTTGCCACAAATTCTGATAGCATTAACTCATTTTATCTTTTGGTATAAATCAATTACAATTAAAATATACTTTGTCAAACCTCAATGGAGTATTGTTTCATGTTAAAAACATTTTTACTCATGAGAGAAAGTGTGATTAACTTCAATATCAAGTTTAAAGTTCAACTTACTATGAGCAGAGGGAATCAAGCACAGTTCTTGTTTTTCAGAACACTTCCAAGCTTCATCTCAGCATAAGGAAATCAAATGAGGGGATGGTTTTACACTGGGCATTCAGATCATGAGCAAGTGTCAGGATCTAGGAAAAAAAAAAGTTGGTTTGTTTTGGGTTGGTTGATTTATTTTTAAAAACATGGGGTGAGTAAAATCATAAAAGAATGTCCAACACCTGGACATTCCAACACCTGAAAGGCACAGAATGTTTTTTAGGCATCACGCTTTTTGCAACATAGCTGAAATGTGAAGTAATATATTTTAGTTTCATATGCTAGATGAAAGTGTGACAAGTCCAACAGATAAGGGATTCAGTTTCTTGGGCCATGAGTTAGTAGGAACTGAAAAGTCTTCAGAACTGCTTCATTTTAACAGAACCAGGCGTCCACTGAAGGTGTCCTGTCCAAACTCCTGTCACCACAGAAACCATTTTAAATACACAGTAGAAGAACCTATATAAAATGTTATAATGTGTGGAAGTACACATACTATATTCCATACAAAAATTACAGATTGTTGAAACAGGAGGAAAAAAAAAAAAAAGAAAAAGAAAAAAGAAAAAAAAGTCTGTACCTAATTAAATGCAACTATAATCGATATATTTGGTTGGTTGGGTATTTCCCCCACCACACACCTTGGGCATTTGTGGTACCACAGCCTCACTGTCACAGGCTACAGCCACATGGCAACCCCTCGCCTAACGGAGCTCGGCAGTTGTATTGGGTGAAAAGGGCGTGGTTTTCGGTCAGCGGGGCTGGGGGGGGGGGGGGGGGGGGGGGGGGGGGGGGGGAGCGCTGTGTGAGGAGAGGCCGTGTCGCGCGCCGTCCTCAGCCGGTTCTGACAGGAGGCGCGCGCAGCCCGCCGGCCGGCCCGGGGCGCGCGGGCAAGGACCCGCACCCGCGGGCAGGAAACGCTGAGGAGAACGAAGGAGAAACGCGTTTTTGAAGAAAACAAGGGAGAATCGGGGAAAGGGACGTGGCTGGAGACACAGACAGACGTACGCCATGCCTGAGGGGGCAAGTCTGAGCGGACTGCCCATGGAGGACGCTCCTCCCCTGAGGGATTGCAGCCCACCAGCAACCAGTGCCAGTGCAAGGACACCATGGAATGCCACCAGGCTGCCCCAAACTACTGATTTTCAAGAAAAAAAGGAGAATAAACATGTTTTATAAATACTCTTCCACCTGGTTCAGACTGCAAATAGATGCCACCATTATTTGCAGCCATCTGCATAATGTGTGAGACTGCACAATCTAGATTTACTTGTGTTGGGACAGCATTCAGAGGACAAGAATCTGTGACTGCACCAGAAAATACTTTTTATAGTTTAGAAGCTCACAGCAGGTACGATACAGAATGTACAAGCACAATGTGGCTTTCTTGAGAAGCCTCAAGAAAACATCCATACTGGTTTTGGTTTACACCAAGATGCCATGGCTTCGCGCTTTGCTGTACAGGCCTAATGCTATTACAACACACAACTTTCTAGAACATCTACTGCACACACACACACAGAGTTCTTCTCTTACACCAAAATGCCATGTGCCTCTATGCAGATGTGGCAGAACATGACAGAGCTAGTTCAAAACATTGCCAGTCCTGCGGTGCAAAGGACTCAACTGAGTCCCCATCTGCCCATTAAAATGTGCTCACAAAAACCCAAACTAGTTTGTTTGAGCAGACTTTACACTAAATACAGTATTGTCCATTCATGTCACTTTACCTTAGATTAAGTATCCATGCTTCTACAGGTGGCACAAATATTTTTTTTTACACTTAGAAAACCTTTCCTAGGTAGAAACTGTGAAAATAAAGCATGTGTATGCCATGTACGTGTACCCACAGCAAACAGATGCAGCATTTTTCCAGAAGACAAGAGACATGCTGGTTCCCCCCTTACTCCGCATAGCTGTGATTTCACCCAACAGTTCTGGCACTAATCTAACAGCCCTCTTCAACGCAACAATCAGCTGATTTTAAAACTCCTTGTCATCATAAAACTCGGGTGTTCAAAATGTAAGATGACCTGAGACATCGTCAGATACATCACTTGTGAGCAGTGTCTGCTCAGCCCACTCTGCCCCAAGCTTTCAGCTCAGCGTCCTCAAACACAGCACCTGAAATCCAGGTGGATATACTATGAGTCAGAAGTTTTTATTCCCACCAGTGAAACTGCAGTGCAATCAAAAAGGGGCATCATTTGACAAATGGATTTCTCATGCACCCTTAGATTGCAGTGAATAAGATCACTGTATTTAGCATTAGCTGGGAGGTTGCGATGATTGCTGCTATCAGAAGCAATATTTGAAATATTTGCTTTATGTTTTTATCCTGTAAGATTCCACGGGTGTTTTTCTGCAAATTTGTAACAAGTACAGCTCTAGATTAGCAAACTGTGGTTTTGTTTGACCCCAGCTGCCATGTAAGCTTCTAGTTTTCTCTAGTCTAAAGTACACTGAAGTATTTTTCTGCTTTCCTGCAGTTTTTAAGTAGATAATAAGTCCCAAACTTCACCAGCCTTTAGCTGAAAGAAGCTTGTCACGGTGGTTGGTAGCTAATGAAGATCCTTTTAGTTTATCTTCATCAATTGTCAAATATTTGAGTCCATGAAGTGGTGTGATGAGGTACAAAGACAGATATTTGAAGGGATTTTAACTCATTTGAGCAATTACATGCTTAACTGCCCTGCGATAATCTGTCAGTCTGAGTCTTTTCTACACAGCAGAAGTGGGGAGTATTAGAATAGCTGGATTTAGAACATAAAGGCCTGGCCTGAATGGAAGAAAGGCACCAGAGAAATTAATTGCCAGTAACAAACAGCAGGACTGCTTGCAAGTTATATATCACATAGTTACCTACCAGCAGTGATAGAAGCCAGCTGTAAAATAACACACTGAATTGTGACAAAATAGTCACTGCTATGAAATCAGTGAATACCATAAATTTAAACAAATATTGACTAATCAAGTACCTTGTATTACATAAGTCATATAGATACAGAGATAAAAATCTTATACTATATAGATTTGCCAAATGCAAATTTCAATAAAACAAACGTGTTTTTAATAATAGCTCCAGCAGTTGTAAGACCTGATCTTATAATTTTTATGCTTATGTTTATTTATGCGTGTGTTTCACCACATGTAGATTCAGTAATGGAAAAACAAGTAAAACAAAAAAGATGGTTCCTTTACATGTCATTCTTCAATTCTGAAGTATTAAAATTAAGGTCAGATTATTAGGAAGAACTGGTAATGTATATCACTTATAATGTTATAGTTAGGATTTCCTTGGGTCCCGTAAGTTCTAGGGGGAGCCCAGAGAGTGCTGTTATAGAGAAGCCATCTCACTTCAGTCCATGCTCAGTGCTACTCTGGGCCACTGTTTCCAGAAGCCTGATTAAATGTACTTTTCCTTTCTCTCCCTGGTAGGTGCCTGATGCCATCTCCTTGCTCCATCAGTTGCCTCCCTCCCTATACAGCCTCCCTACCCACCGCTGCACGGCACAGGAAGACCCCAATAGGTCAGTGTGATCTCAGTGATCTTGACTGCCAGTGAGTATTGCCATGGCACAGTGATATTATCACCCAGAATCCTACTGCACAGCACCTTTTTCCTACAGTCATAGAATCCTGTCTAACTCAGTAACACTCTGGGATTTCCTGCAGTGGGGAAATACCAGTCTCAATTATGGTCGTGTTTTTTTTTTTTCCCCACCAGAAATAAAGCAGGCCTGGACTTTTGCACGTGTTTGGGTTTGTTTTGGTTTTTCCCCCCCCTGCTTTGGGCTTAAACACCATGAAACCAGCATGAAGAACATGGACTTGAGACTGCGAGTAATGCCAGAAACATCAAGACACACCTAGTGAAGTCTCTCGTTGCCTCCCTGGTGACACTGACCATAAATGACAAAGTGTGTTTCTATAGGGAGAGGGCCATTTCATCCACATTACTCATGTTAGTTACGATGTTTATTTTAGATTTGCTGCCTCCCTAAGATGCCAGCTCTGAGGAAGCTAGTTAGCATGGTAGTGTTAGGTACAAAGCAAGAGCCCTTCACCTCAGGGACTGTGCTTCAGTTCTGACCTTAGGTCAGAAAGGAAATAAGATAGGTAATCTCAGCTCTGTCCCTAATGACCAGTATTCCACATCACAATGCTACACATGGCTGTCAGCTTCTGCTCAGGAGAGGCCCAGGACACAGCCAGCATGGAGAACTAATTACCCTCCCATCCCAGGGAACAAATGGGCAGCCCAGCTCAGCAGGCTGAGATCACTGGCGAGGTACAGCAGCAGGCTAATAAAGTGGAGGAGTGTCACACGCATGGCTGTGGCATACAGTTCATGAGGCTCTTTATTTTTCCTTCATTAATGAGGATTTTATTTTAGGCTCACTGTATGACATTAACATATTAAAAAAAAAGAGAAAAAAAATATGAAGAACAGAGCTGATTTATTCAGTCAGCCTGGTGTTGCAAACATCACCTGCCTTTTGTTTTTACAGGCTTAATTCACATGGGCCAAATTAAGTCCAGATTTTTATGAGTGGGGCATAAAGGGCACAAAGAGCTGGTTTCCCCACCAGTAGAAGAAGGAGCCATAAATTGGCTGCTTACACTGGAGCATCCAGAAGTAGAAATTCATGCAGTGCCAGCAGCATTAGTTGGGTCAGACAGGCCACGTCTGAAATGGATGGACTAGGACGTGCTCTCATTCCCTCCCAACAGTAAGGCAGGGGAACCAGTGAGGAAGCAGACTTTCCAATGAGCAGTCTCTTCTTGGACCCCAGGAGCCACCACCACCCTTGTATCACTCCTCACAGTGCACAGAAGGGTCTCTCCCTCCATGAGACTAATTAGCTCATAACCTAATATTTATTGGGATGCAACAGCTTACTGTAATTACAGTGTTCACTAACTGCCTAGACCAAGGGGTAGAAATACCTGGCACCAGAAACGGAGGTCACTGCCAGTACATGCACACACAGGTGCTCACAACTCCATTACAACCAGCATCAACACCAGGAGAGCCAACAGGACATTTCTCTTGTCTCACTACAACACAGAACATCCACAGCGCTTACAGCAAAACATGGAGCCGCAAGCATAAAGGAAGGGGATATCTTGAAAAGCTCATGTGTTTATGACTGCTATAATAGCAAAAATGTTAATTAAAAGTAGATACTGAAGGAAGTAATTAGATGTTGGAAAAAACCAGATGTAATAATTATCAGAAAGTTACCTGCGCTCAGAAGCACTGGTGCCACACATCTTCCTACACACCAGGAAAACTCAGCTACCCACCACCCCAAACACTCCAACACACCCCCCCCAGGCACCCACCTGTGGGTATTTATACCTGGGAGTGGGCTGTGCCCTCTGCTTCCACCTGTGTGGGCTCCTGGGAAATGTAGTCTGTCAGGTAGCTCTTTTTTAGCACATTTTAGGCTTACTTTGACTACATTAAATAGCAAGATTTTAAAGGATTTTAAGTATTTCTGTGAGTATGTGGGATGATGGGCTCTTTCTCAATTAAAAAGCAAATCTGAACTTTTTCAGGTGATGGGAATTATAAACACATCTTTAAAAAATATGCTGGTCTGAACAGGAAAGAAGGCAAGCTGTCTTTATCCTGACCTGACTCAGACCCAGGAGTGTAAGTTTGAGATGTTTGTCTTTTTTATGTAGAGTGCCAGTATAGCACAGGTGAATGCCACAGTATATGTATTTGTAAATATATATATATATATATATATGAATGCCACATAGCATGCCCTTGCTCTCAGAAACAAATTTAGGAGTAAAGGAGGCGGACATTAAAACAAACATCTATCCAAAGCAAAAACATCAATTTGTGGTGCATTTACCTCCTTCCACAAGAAATGGGTTTCTTTATACATTGCAGGTGGATGTTCTCCTCCCTTATATGGACTAAGAACCTAATTTTTAAGAAACCCAGGCTGAGAGATAACTCCCTATACTCTCAATAAGAAAGGATACATTGGCTGAAAATACAGTTTCCCAGTGGCGTTTCCCTTGTGTTGCTGTGACAGGAAGGAACACAGTGTAAGAAACGAACCCCTTCATGATAAGAGTAGGCTACCAACTTTGTCTCCAGATTTCATGTCTATCATACCCTCGCAGCAGCAGCATGAGGAAAACACTTGTAAGCTTCAGTGGTAATCAAGGGAAACAAATCATACTGTTCCCACCTTTTCTGAAGAAAAAAATCCATTTGCAACTTGGGCAAACTTTCACATAAAAATGTCAAATCAACTAGGGGTTAGATCTAAAATCAGGGTGGAGTCTGTTTCACTGGAAAACAATCAGAAGCAGCCTTCTTATAGCTGTGAGGACAGACAGACTACTAGAGCCAAGAAGATAGGCAATGCATTCTCATGGGGATTTTTGTGTTTTGGTAAGAGTGTATGCCTCCACCAGAAGTATTCATCTAGTTCTTAGGCCTTGAATTAGGCTTAACCATTAATTTTACTTGCTGAAGTGTCATTAAGCCACAAATAAATGCAGTAAGTTCCAAAACTGAATCATTCCTTGTTGAACCCAGTCCTGGCAGATGCTCGTGTTTTTTCTGGATGAGAAACAAAACTGGCAGAATGAGGCACAGGCTGGACTTTGTGTCTCTACACCCAGTAGCAGAACTGAACTGGCATATTTAGAAATAAACAGTGATGAGACACAGCTCCAACACAAGGATGCCCTGGTTCATAGTATCCCTCTCTGGACCATAACACAGACCAGTGATCCTTACACAGGACAAATCTTAATTACATGGGCTACCACATTGTTGTCATAATTTGATGGGGAAATGGGATACTGGACAGTATGGCAATAAATAAAACTTTCATTTAGATAACTCTAAATAAGCTTTGCAAACATGGGTAGTGAATGGATTTTTTCCATTGAATTCAGCAAGGATTTCACCCCCTAGCTTTTTAGTTTACCATTCTTATAAGCTAAATTTACTGACATGCTGCAGAAAATAGGACTAAAGTAGCATGTATAAGCAGTAGCTTATAGCTTTAATTCATCTAGTGAGTCCTGGTATAAAGCTTGGTAGCCAAGCTTTTCTGACAGAGGCAAAACAATCTTCCAGTAACACTAAAAATTATCACTTTCATTATTATAGCATGTGGGAGTCTTAGCTGACAACTAGAACCTATCACAGAGAAATACGAAAGACACAGGAAGAAAGGAATTTTCAGAATGCGGCATCTTCTATTTCAGAAGGGACAAAGATACCCCTCTAAAAGCTAAATCTTCAAGAAAATGTGAGAGACAGAAGTTTTGACTGAGATCTGCTCATCTTCTTATTAGCATCATTCCCCAGGGACAAGTAATTTTCAGTGCAATACAAAGTTGATAATATGCTGAGTATAATTATAATGAGGATTGATTAAGTTGGTAGCCAAAGTACAGTAGGTTTATATCTGAGAGAGCATCATAAAAGAACAGCACTTTAAAAGTTTTGGAAAAAAACTATACTCCGGGATTGACAACTAGCTCCCTAGTGAAATAACATCAAAGCTGATATATATTGTATGCAAAACAACCCACAAACAGAGAAATTATTCTAATTCTTTTAAGGTTTCCTTGTCAAAAACTTAAAATCTGCATACATTTGATGCTGCAAAAGAGAATAAAGTATTGACAGCTGTAGCTATTCCATGCAATTAAGCTCAACGTGCCCCCTTCTTCAGTGGCTGTTGAAGAACTATGTCTGCCTTTGGAATTTTCTTCTCAGTTTCACAGGAACAGTTGGCAACAGAAACAATTTTTGAAGAAATCACTTCAGGAACTGATTCATTCCTGATTCTGGGGAAATTACGAGAGCTAGCTGGTATAAGGACTCATTAAGCCAGTCCACTGTTTTAAAGTATTTCCTCCTTTTGTTTTCTGTTTTTAATTCACATTTACCCGCAGTCTTGTTCTGGGTCTGACATTTGAATGTGTTTTGAATTTGTAACAGTGAATCAAACTGGCTAAAGTCTGACAAAATCTGAACATTTCACATGCCCGATCCTTGCTTCTCTGACAGGGAGACGCAATGTGGATTCAACTTTTAAATTGTCATTTCTAGGTCATGCTTACTTAAAGAACCAAGAAACCAAAATATTATCTGTACCCAATGCTGTAACGTGGACTAACCACAAAGACTTTTGAGCCCGATTCCCTGATGGGCTGAAATACTGGCCCCAAAACAGCAGTGAACTTTTTAAGTGCCTCTCTTTGTAGGGAGTCATTCCAGTAAGTGCAATGGTGGATGCCAAAATTAATGGAATGATTCAAATACTGAATTTAAAGCATCTGCTTTGAAAGACCAGCATTATCAGACCAACATGCTCCATAGCCAATATCATTCTAGTCTAAAGTACGAAATATATTTGTTTTCATTTAAACTGTATGGCAGATATCATACATGGCTGTGAAAATACAGCACCTTTCAGGAACCTAAGACTTTCTAGTTCAGCAAAGTCATACCACAGTTACTGCAGACACCTGTGTCATAAAAAACAATTTAAAAGTTGTTCATATCCCATCTTAACGTGACCAAAGCATTTTACCCCTATTGATTCATTACTCCACTATGGCAGCTGCTCTTCTGATTTTCAGCCTCAGTACTTTTGTAGTTTATCATATCCACTCTGTCCAACTGTTCTTTTTCTGATCTAATACTGTCCTGTGTTATGAAGACCTTGGATAGTATCTACATTTTTTAAAAAATATGCAAGGATATATCTTCATATTTTACTCACAAATGTAGCACCTTTAATGAACAGGATATAGCCACATGAAAAAAAAATCTGTAGGGCAGAAGGGATGCCAAGTATCACTGAACTGGGTATTACAGTGTAGTGGTATAAATGCAGCACAGAAAAATGGTAATGCTGGCTTGTGCAGCAAAATGATATTGACACAATTAGTTCGATGCTGGTTTTAGAGTTTACAGAATATGACCTCTGGATTTTTCATCTTCAAAGGTTACTTCTAATTAGCATCCAGTGATAACATGTTAGAGATGCTTCTTTAAAAGATATCACAGCTCTAGCAATGAGTACTGACATGGTATCTATCAAAGTCTCATGGTGCCTGCAATTCTGACAAAAGGCACTCCAAAGGACTGGCACGTATCACCTTATTTGCATTTTTGCATTTCATTATGCTCATAATTGCATACCACCACAGCAATTCTTCCCCACTATCTCAGAAAACATTATCAGCAACGTCTGAAATAAATGCTTAAATGTCAACAATTGACGAGCAAGAAAAGCTGACCTTTGAAGGATCTCATTTTTTTGAGGATTGCCCTGGTATGACTCACTCCTCAACTTTCTGTTTGTGTTTGATAACACCAAAAGAACATAGTTTCTGTATGGATTGTTTTTGTGCGTTGGAAATAGAGAAGAACTCAAAGAGCTGTAGAAATACAATCCATTTATACTAGCAGTCAGCTGGGATTGACTGAACATTTGCAATGACAATTCTTAAAGTCACCAAAACATTAAAGTTAAGTGGACATTAACATTAAGCTACAGCGGAATTTCTATGGAATTATATGTTACATCCACATTAGAATTAAAGTGAATTTATCCCTGATTAATGTTATGACAATGAACAGAACAACCTTTCTTCCACAAACATGCTGTCTGTTTTACACATTGTAAGAAGTGTTTGACAATTAAATTACTTGGTTTCCTAAAACCAAGGAAAACTAGTCACAGTCATCTTACATATACTGCAGTACTGACTGGCCTTCATGAGACTGAGCTAACATTTTACTAGACTTTGTGTTTCTACCATCATTTCATGGCTCCATTTACCTTGATTTGCATAGCAATTTTGGTGCACATTTTTCAAAAAAACACTAATCAATTTTAGCTTAAAATAAATTACACCACCACAGAAATTGCTGCCACTGTCCAAAAATGCTAATCAATTTTGAAAATCTACATCATGGCTTGCATCCCAGATTTTTTCCATCCAATCCACATCAAAAAGAAATGATAGAAAATTATGTTAACATGTTCGACTGCTTGTTTGCTTGTTTTAGTTGAGGCATTGGTTATGCTTCAATGGCAAACTAATCGCCTGTTTGGAATCTCATCCAGTTTGTGTTACTTTTTTTTTAATGGCAATATGGAGATGCTGCAGAAGATTTCAACATGGTCCGTGGTGAAAGTTTTAGATTCTCTACCAGGAGCGTTTTTTTCATATCACTTTCGGAGGTATTAGTAAAAGGAAAAGGAAACTGTTTATTTTGAGCAGTATTACATTTTGTGGCAGGACTTCATTTCCCTGTATTAGAGATTGTTCTAATGAGGCACAGAATACAACAGATCAATCTAAAAAAAAAAATACCTCTAAGGAGTGTCGTTTTTTTCAAGGCCTATAAAAGATCATTAGCAGGGTTTTTTTAATGTTTCAAATGAAACCATGAATTTAAACCAGTATTTGCATCCACTTCAGCTCTTTGGATCACTCTTAGCTTTGAGTACTAAGAGTGGGTTCCTTTTCACACAGCTTTCACACAGGTTCACACTTACTCCTAATTACTATCTGTTATGGTAACAAGGCTACCTGCATCTCAGTCCCCAAATTGTTTCTATCTTGTGCCTACACCTTTTGTGAGTGTGCAGGGGCCATTTTTTTCCCTTACAATATAACTCCTAACAATATAACAATATAGTTCAGTACTCTGTAGAAACAGCTGAGCTCCTTCAAGATTAATTAACCTTAGTGAATATGAACTAACAGAGCTATTGAGTTTTGGGTGGTGCAGCTAATCTCCATTTCATGGGTGCATCTCTTCCGAGTGAAACAGTGTACAGATAAAGTTGGCACCAAAGCAAAGATGGGCCCAACAGTATCTAAAAATCTAGAAAGCAAAAAATTCACCTCTTGTTCTCTGCAGTTCAAAGTGTCTTATTGAGATTAATTTTCACGGCCAATACTGTGTCACTCAACTGGTCAATCCTTATTTTGAGAAGCATTAAACAGCATGAGTATGGCAGCATTCATACAGAGGTGTGTGCAGACTGGACTTTAAGGGGCTGGGATACCATCCAAGATATGGTCACCCAAGATGAATAAGAAGAACCTGAAAAGATTAGACTTGCAGGTCTAGGTAGATTTCTGAGGTTTTCCTGCACGTTACCTTGCAGACAAATGAGCTCTACCTTTAGAAATAAGTAGTAAAAGGCACATAGGACAAAATCCAAGATAGGTAACAAAAATATGCATTAAGATTTCATTTACAAGGCCTATTTTGCACATTGTACAACACATGAAAGAGAATTATTCTTACAAAACAAACTGTTATGTTGCATCAAATCCTAAGGAGCTTCCTAATTCATTGATTCACCTTGTGTGAACCACAGAGCTTTGCTACTGTAATACATTACACAATTCCAGATCTCTTTAACGATGGCTCATATGAAATAAGGATACACAAGCACTATATATCGCATTGTCCTTTTCTTACCTAAATAGACAAAAAAAAAAAAAAAAAAAAGAAAAGAAATGGGAGGACAATAGCAATAGACTTGGATCCACAAACTATATCCATCATCCTTATGCAGCATGGAATAGTATAGACCTTGACAAATTTCAGTAGTACTGACCAGCATTTTCTAAAAAAAAAAAAAAATGTATTAGTTTCCCTAGTTTAGACATTTGAAACATCACTTTTAAAAAGCACTTCAACATGATTTCCATTTAAAAATCTCCTAGACCTCATTAAGATCTCATTCTTTGTTTCTGGCTATTGAGAGAACTCAAATAAAGCTAAGACTCCTCATTATAAAATATTCTGCAACATGATTTAAAACAAGGCATAAAAAACTATCTATAAAAACAACTTCCCACGTGGATATGATTAACAACCAAGATGGAAGCGTTTCTTGTTGTCAATAACAACTTCCAGTAATGATTAAGATGGGCCATTATAAGTGGGAAAAAAAAAACCATAAAGCATTCCCCACACAGAAAAAAAATAAATCAATATTTTATATGAAAAATAGCACTAGAATTATTTAAAGCAATTCTTAGCTTTATGTCCCTTTTGTCCAAAGTTGGAAAATGAATCTTTTTTTTAGTTATGGTGTGTTTACTATAAAAACATTTGTCACTGTTCTTCATTGAGAGATAAAATGCTCAAAATACACAGTGCACTTATTGGACAATTTAACATGCTGGGGTCAGGCACTCCGAGACTTCACAGTAGCACAACAAGAACAGATATTGAAGATGCTCGAAATCCAGATTATGGCTTTCAGAAGACACGGTGTATTGTTCACCCAGGTTGAAAGCAGATGTATGTTTATATACTTTAATCTTGGCTCAGATGTGAGCTACCATGTTAACAATTTTGTTGCCCAGGCTGCCCTGGCTTGGGATTTAAATAAAAACAAATTACAGGTCTTAACAGTGATAGATGGACTTCTCTTACATTTGTGTAGAGTATTTTTGCCTTAAGATTAAAGGCTTATGCATTTATCTGCATAAACTAACCCCTGGAGTAGGGTACTGCTGACATTTTCCAAGAAAAATGAATATCCTAACTTATTCCAAAGAGAAGACTTGGTATTTGTATGGCCAGAGTGACCTTTGCAAGTGCCCTTTCAGATTAGGTGCACTACATGGAAAATTGTGCTCTTACAGTACTCCATAAATCATACCTACCAATTTTCTTTAAAGGGGTATGTAAATATCAGTGTACCAGGTGGGTAAACAACACTAACCTCGTACAAATGGCTTGAAAATTGAAGAAAAGCACCTTATTTTGCTGCTGAAATTGCTTTTGAAGCCCAGCATCGTGGCTTGGGTTGTAGAATGCATGAAATGATTTGTGCACTGGGAATAGAAAATGGGTTGATGATAACCACACTCGACACAGTTCCTGTGTTTCTGAGTTCTTTCGATGATCAAAGATATCATTGCTGTATATTACTTTTCTTTGCAGATCCCAAATGTATGTGAATTTCAAGTGACATACACATTATCTGCATGTTTCCAAAATGGACAGACAGCTTTTTAGTTTGTATTTCTCATTTGAGCTAGTTAATGTTTCTGGTCCAGTTTCAGTCCGAGTCTCCTTGCAATAGTTATGTAGCATTTCCATTTAATAAAAAAAAGACGGAGGAGTTTATGTGCTAAAGAAGGAAAAAATATGAAGTTACAGTCTTTGAATATGTCAAAAGTGTTAGTTGAATAAGTAGTGACTATTGAAGTGGGAAGATGTGTTAATTGTTGCTAAGCTGTAACAGATAATAGGAAAGATTCTGGATCAAGAAAGAAGCCCTGGTTTTAGACACATCAGTAGAGTAATATCTACACCAGGGATATCAAAGCACCTTGGTGAAACTCCAAGAACCGACTTCAGAGATGATCCACACAGGATGATTCCACTTTAACTTTTCACATTTGTAACTTTTATTAATTTTGAGGGTCTTATTTCTACAAATATGGTTGGTTGTGTTGTTTACTCCACAGTATTCCAGAGTCTTTAGCATAAATATCTACAAAAAACATTGATAACTGATTTTGTAATGGATATTGTAAAATCAGAATTTACAGTGTTCTCAGCCAAGGACTATAATCCTGGCCTTACATTTAAATACCTGCCAAGACCTAATGCAAGTATCTGAATTACTGAAGAATTGCCTTGGTGACTAGGAATGAGACTTTATATAAAACTTAAGATGTGACTTATGTTCCAAAAATTTCTCTGTCCTGCATCCAAGAATGTAATAAGAGAAAGTATCAACCTGCAATCAGTCATCCTAGATACTTTTCTAATAATTTTTTAGGCCCCATTCACCTTGGTGATAAAATTATTTAGGATCCTTCTTTTGCATGGCAAATGGGAACAGCAACGATGCACAAAATGCGGTTCCACTCATTCCCAGTCATTTTGGCTTTATTTTTACCATAGAAATGGAGCAACTTTTGCAAGTCTTGGGTTTACTTCAGTTGCATTTATTAATGCTCAAACCTTCTGAGGACCAGGCTGCATGTGTCAACATGGGTACCAAAACCCAGACCAACTCCTGGATAGTTCTGAACTACGGACCTTAATGGTGTGATCGCAATCATATTATAAGTAATAGAAACTGGGAGCAGAAACAGGATATACGTTTCTTCCTCTTGCCCACTACATCATGTTGAAATAAACAGGTGAAAATTGCAATCGGCCATTTGGAAAGATGAAGTGTGAGTAAAGAATAAAAAGCCATAATCCATTTTTAGCAAATGCTTAAGAAGGTGCCTTAGAGTTATATTGTATATCAACATTTCCAGTGTCCTCCTTCAAAATCCTTAAATCAGCTCAGCTCAGAGTGCCTTTGGGGCATAAGACAGAAGACAGAATTGCTCACAGGAAAGTATTTGAAGCCTTTCTGAAAACAGATTTATTTTTCACAAGGGGAAATAAACCCAGGAACAGAGGGATATCATCTACCTCCCCAAGAAAAACAACACTGAAGGGAGAAAAGAGCTGCAAATGCTATAAAACCAAGCTCGAAGCATTTCTGGTAAATTTGTTCTCACTGAGTGGGGAAAAAGAAACCACGGAGGGGATGAGGGGAGTGTCTGAGGACATCCTCAGCCTACAGACCTCTGAAAAAATCAGTATCCACCTTCCAGAAATGCCTCCCTGCCAGCAGCAGCAGATCACTCAGTCATTTTACCACTGGTCCACCCAACAACTTCTTCAGCAGGACAAGTTTACAGAGGAGATCCGATAGACAGCAAATCCCACGTGTTTAAAGTAAGATTTAAAAGCAGCTTGAAACCCTGGTATGATTTCAAGTCACAAAAGGCCACACAAACATCCCAGAGATACAAACTACCATGTTGGGAACATGCCACATGTTTATCAGCTCTTCTCATCTCCTCACAGCCTCTGACTCGATGTGCCCATCAGCACTCCAAGAACTTCCAAGAGCTTCCAAGAGTTAGTTTGGAGGAACAGTGATACTGAATTTCTGCTCTCTACAGCCAGTATCTAAAAGGCATTTGCTTCCTGCTGCTGTTCTGGTTTTGTTGGGTTCTTTTCTTTTTTTTTTTCCTGTTGCTCTTTATACTTTGAGTTATATAGATGGGTTAAAAATGCTCCAAGAAATTGTAGTGTCACAAATGCATCGCATGGGAAAACTGTGGGAACAATTCCATTGTTTCGGGGTTAACAGACAGAGTACATCCTTATAGGGTGTAGAATTTCTTTCATTTAAGAGAAAATCAGAAACAAGCACATTTCAACAAGGGACAGCACAGCTCTATTCTATTACAATAGAAGAATGCACTTAAAGAAACTATTTAATCCTCAAAATCTTTTGTTAATTGAAGTCTAAGTTCTTATCTATCTTATGCACTGATGAGGATTTAAGACAAGACCAGGAATAATTAAATTCAATAAAAAGACTCATATTAGTATCTGGAAACTTGCACCATTTCATCTAGCTCAAAAAGGTGCCATTATAACAGAGAAATTAATTACCCTTGACTTTAGGAGCCATGAGGAAATACCTGAGAAAAACTCCATATTGTAGGAAAAGGAATAGTTTGTGGGTTTTTCAGAAGTGTCTGTGAATTAGGTAATATGGGGGCTTATTAAAAACCATGATTGTATGCCTGAGCAACTGAGATGGTTTTGAAAATTTGCACCTTTTACAACCGTAGTAAGAGAGTAACTTTCAAGGGAGTTTGTGGGTTTTACAGAGATGTGTTCGGTTATTGGTAGATTTAGATTTACTCACAAGTCGTTGCAAGTTCAACGTGATTACTCTGAGGTATAAAAAGTAAGCAAGAACACACTCGTTTAGGGGCTCAAGGCTTAAAACAACCCAGGATTTGGAGGTAGGCAGAATACGAATATTTTCAAGGTGACTTCTTCATGTTAGAAACATTCTTTGAAGGCAGCACAATGTTTCATAAAGCATTCTGATGGAGAGGCTATGGAAAACATGTTATTTTCTCCAGTGGGGACTAGAAATAAATATTATGTCATTATTAGTTATGCATTTAAAGCATCTTTGAGCATAGGAAGAGCTGCATCGTGCCAAGCTTCACAAACATACTCTATCTCCAATCTACCCAGCTCCCACTATTTAAGGTCTCACTCATTATCCTATTCCAGTTTCCAGAGAAGTCTCAGATTTTACCATACCATAAGAACGCAGCTGAAGCCTGAGTCCAGCTTTCACAAAACCAATTAAAAAAGGATGTCCGCTGGCAAAAATACCATCTCAACATGTCTACCTTGGGAAGTTAGAACTCATTTTCTGTTTACTGAAACCTCAAAACATCACATGGCCTTGCATTTACTCGAACGACAAGGGAAAAAAAAAAAAAAGGAGCTGTATTTGACAGGCACTGCTAATAACGAAAATGTTTTTAAATGTAAGCTCTAGCTGTGTACCGATCACTGCCTAATCAGGGTTATGCTTTTCAAATTATATTGTGTCTTCTTTCACCTCCTGCCTATTATGTGAAATAAAAAGAGAAGTGCTTAGGCAAATCCTTGATCTGTTCACATATATTTTTAATATTAATATGTCAGAGCAGTGGCAATAATGATATTAGGCAAATGACGGAATTCTTCCCCCAGCTGGACATGTTAATTGAGAAGCCAAATTTTAGAGGCAAAGTTCACGTCTGTGCAGATGGCAGGACAATGCCGGATGGCAGGCCTAGGTCAGTGTCAATCCCAAACCGTACTTTAATGGCTCACTTCTCTGCTTTTTCAACGTCAGCTGGTCCCTGTGGGGTGTATAAGTTGGGGAAGTCTGTCTCTGCATTTTTTTCTGCCCTTGACTCCGGTGCACCGATTTCATGCAGAGAAGGTGCCCCTATGTGTGATAATAAAAAAAAAAAAAAAAAACACCAACAGGAATTTGTGTTTAGAAGCTCAAATGCAAGAGACGGTTCCAATGTTTCCTTTAGAGCTGATGTAGCTCTGTTAAAACCAATGCCATCCTCTCGCTCTGGCAGGGCTTCATCCAAAGTTTGTTAACATCAAGGGGAACATATTCCCCATTAAAATACAGTCACCTGATATTTCCTTCCTTTAATAATATCTTTTCAGGGGGGTGATTGTAGAGTGATGTTATTGTCTTCATTTATATTTAGACGAAGGCCACTAATTATTTTGGCCAAGCTGGTCAGATTTTAAGATGGTTTATTCTGCTGCAAGCATAAAAAGGTATTTTGTCCTTTGTCAAAAGGCCCAAAATATTGTTCATATTTATATAAGTATTAGCCTATCTCCTTTAATGTGATCTGTGAATCAAAAGCTGAATGTGTATACCTATATATTTAGAGAGATATATAGCTATACAGCGTCACAAAAAGACTTTAATAGTTTCAGTTTCCTAAGTGATATGATTATTTATTATCTCTAATTAAAATGCAGAGCTTGGCTTTCTGCATGAGACTAGATGAAAAGCCTTTTTAATGAAAAGAGCAACTATGAGCTCTAAATTTCTTTATGGAAGAGATAACTTATGTAATCACTGGTAACCTTTTTCAAGAATATTATCTCACTATTTATAAAACAATACCTTCTTTACTTTAGAAATTCCCATTTACATATGAAAAAGAGCTTTATTTATTGATGCCTTTGACTGATGTGCATTCCTCTTTCAGGAATACCCTCTTTTTCCAGTCTTACATATGCCAGAACACACACTTTCCTTTTGACATTACCTGCAGTGGCATTGTAAAACAATTCTCTCATTGAATTATCAATAAACACAAAATTAGATAGTTCTTCAAATAAAATCATTTTACGTTTTCTTGTTTTATAATGTTATATTTAAAATGTTTTCCAATCTTATAGTTAAAAAAATGCCACCTTTAACCAGTAGGAATGGTTATGATCAAAGGCAACATTTTTTAATCCTTTCTTACTGTAGGAAAACCTTTCTTTAACACGTCCCCCAACACAGACACAAATTTTCTGGTTTCATAGATTTAATTACTTTATGCATCAGAAGGATGCAAGCAACAAATGCCAGTAAAACTTGCCCACATCTACATTAAAAATGAATAATAAGTCCATATATTAACATAGCTCCTTTAACTTTTATACTGAGAAAATCCTTCTTTTCTTTCTAAACGAAGAGGCATTGTATAATTTATGGAAAAACATTAAAATATTGGAATAGCATTTTTGTCATATTTATATAACTTTCAACATGCCTATGATCCAGATCTGACCCACCTTAAGCACTACTCTCATCATTTTCTGCTAAACCTGTATCAAAACCAGTTTTATGTTAGCAAAATACAAATATACAGTATACCATGGTACAGCTGCCTATGGTATGTATGCAAATATCTTATGGGTATTTCACAACCATATAAGGTTTGATTGCAAGCTCACTGCAGTCAAAGAAAAGACTTCCACTGATTCTAATGAGCTTCCAGTAAAACTCTCCACTATGTGTATTTTTTCATGAAATGGAAAAATTCATCATGTGGGGCAGTGCCTGGTATGACTGAGGGCAGCAAATGAGTTCACTGGCACTGCATTTGGGTAAATCTGAGCAAAATTGGACTTTGTGTACTGACAGCTAGGAAAAGAGGTAGGCAATGTGTTTAATTAAATATCTCTGTTGTGCTGTAATCATCTGGACTTGTGTTTCACTGATTAACGGCTGTGTAAAGCAAGCATTCAAATAAATATAATTTTAAAATGCATTTACTCTCTACAGTCCTTTCTTTGTAACTTTTTACTGCACATTGATTATCTTTTAACTTACCTCCCATCTCAAACCAAGGCCTCACTGTAAGTAATTCCATTTCTTTTACCCAGAAAAGAAGCCACCAGTTTTGTGCAGATTTTATGCAACAAACTCCTAGTTATTTGACTGACATTTTTCTGGACCTCCTGTAAAGCTTCTGTAGGCCTCTCTGGGCATAAAAAGCTATTATACACAAAGTACACGGTTTTTCAAGTATATATGTGCATGTTCTACATGACATTATCTAGCCAATTCTACCAGGTTTAATCTTACAACTAATCTAGTCAGGGAATGGAAAATAATAATCTATGTAAATCAGTTTAAACTTGGACAGTCAATCTGAATAACACTGTACGCAGGAAACAGTACGTATTGATCAAACAAACATTTAATACTGTTTTACAGGCAGCAGATGGGTTTATATTAAGTTGCCTTTAATTTCATTCACAATATTGTTAGCTAGATTTTATTCTGCTAATGAAAATATAATCATATGTCTTCAGGAAGGACAACCAATATCCTAGAAAACAGATCAAAAGAGCACAGGGTAATGCAGAGAGTCGTTCAAGTGAACAGAAAATAAATGCAGTTACCATTTAATTCTGAAAGTATTATTTAGATCAGTGATATTTTAACTTCTTCATGTGGTTAAAAAACATGTAAATGGATATTCAAAATTAATAGGGAGGGAATTGTTCAGTAGTCATTCTGCATACCTGGGGAAAGACAGACCTGATGCAACACCCCGGCAGTCAATAAAACCCTCTAACTCTAGTGGGCTTTAGATGGGCACTAAAACTGCTTGACTTTCAAAATGGGTAACGCATAAGTGACTCATAGATTTGGAGTTGTACATCTTTCAAAGGTTTTTGAAAGCAGCCTCGCTTCAATTGCACTTAATATTATAACCAAATCTCATCCAATTTATCTCATTCTCCTCTCCTATTAGCAGCACTAAAGGTTAAATCCATCCCCTACAACAATAAACTACCTTCGTAATTCTCTTTAAAGACGAGAGGTGAAAGATGGACTCTGTACAGGACCATTACACTTACATCTGGGAATGGCCACGCAGATCACCTCCACGGCTGGGCACGAGGCTTGTGCACGCACACATGTTGTGAGCTGGCAGAAAAGGTCAGCTCCACATGAGCACGTGTTCATAATTGTGTTTGCTTAAACTGAAAAATCTCTATTCAGTAAATTATGCTGATTTGTTACGGGTCTGCTGTTACTGTAGAATAATTCAGACGCCACTACTTTTTGTGATTAAAGTCTTTTAAAAAAAAAATGCAGAGTCAATTTAGTTAGGAAGAATCCATATGCTAGAACTACTCAGGTTTGAGTTAATCTCAGATGATGCAGATTTATAAAATCACACCACAAGAGCTGAAAAAAGGACAGGCAATCCAAGGAAATCTGGTAAAATTCAGACTACTCTCTCCATTTGTAATTCAGATAACATTATGCAGGCTTAATATTTGACATCATCAGATGGTTTTCAGTGGTTTTTTCTGTTCCAGTTACTCTTAGCAACTGTGTTGAACACTAATGCTGTTTATGCATTATTACCAACGGGAAATCCCTGGCATCAAAGGATTAATTTTAGTCTTTGTCTTGCTTTAGTAATAGGAAATAAATTTTACCTAGTCATTGTCCTAGTCAAGTCAAATAAAGAAACTGTATCTGCTGACGAGCTGCTATTATCACAGTCAAATAGATTAACATTGATTTACTGTAGGTAAGAGCTGCTGAAGGGTCCGTTCTGTATGTGCTCTGTAGCAGCATGATTATTTACTGTAAGCCTACCCTCTGATTTTCTCCTTAGGCTAGTATTGTTATTATTAAAGCTAATTCACATGAAATTATGGTAGCTCTCCTGGTCTACAG
Organism: Scolopax mira; assembly: GCA_004320125.1. NCBI lineage: Eukaryota > Metazoa > Chordata > Aves > Charadriiformes > Scolopacidae > Scolopax > Scolopax mira. Next base: position 144,920 of record BJBW01014802.1, read on the forward strand.
TCCTTGGTCAGAGACCTAAGCAGGTGTTTGCTTAATAATTTGGTCAAAGATCAGTGAGTTAAAGGTTAGGCCATAGAGGGGAAGAATGGAGAGGTCAGAGCACTTGCAGGAGGGGTCTGAGACTTGATCTTCCCGAGTCTGGAACAGTCAAACCTCAAGGTCACCCATTAGTGATCTTGCTTTAACGGACTGTGAGATGTCGACCATAAATTCACCATGCCAGCACCTTTAACCCTATTAATACTTCGACTACTGGAAATAAAAGCAAGGACCCAGAAGGAACCAGCCCATGGAGAATTATTCACAAAATGTCTATGAGATTAAATTTATCTAATAATGCTTACAACTCTCAATACAGCTCTCCAAGGAAAAAAAAAAAACCAACTTTTCTCCATTTTACTCTCTTACAGAGATTCATTACATTCTATATCAAGATGGTAAAGAAGACCCTTCAGGCACAATGCGCATGTACATGTGACAATATCTAATTATAAACATATATTTTACAATATAAGATTTTCTCAGATAATATAATTAGAAAATAATGAAAGTAGAAACATAACGGAACCATCTCCGGTTCCCAAAAACTGTACCTATACATGTCTGCATAGTCAAAATTTTATAATGATCATCCATAATGTATAATCATCTACCTGTCAGAAGCTGACATGCTTCCTCCTTCTTTGAGCCAATAACTATGTTTTGATGGTCAAGTGTTTTCCCACGTAGAAGTATGGGATCACAAAACTGTAACTGTCAATGGGGAAAAACAATACTGACTGTTTAGGAGTTTCACCTTCAAAAGTACTTCTTTCCTTCCACTCTTCAACTCCACTTCAGGGGGAAGGAGTTTGTACTTGCTGAATCAGTCCTGAGTTGTAGGGATGCAAATAGTCTTAATATCTTAGAATAAAACAATTCGGCCTAGTTCAGAGTTTCAAATAATTTCAGATCAAAAATATGTGAAGCTGCTTAGTACAACATACACCACAACTCCTTTTGGGGCATCCCACATCACCAGACCGTGGAGAGTCATGTTTTGTGGTGTCTGAGATCTTCAGGACTGTGTGTGACCAGAACCAGTTTATATTATTAGTAGAAATTGTGCTACAGACATGTGTAGCACTCTTCAACACGGATAAAGGTCCTAGTTTGTCTGGAAGAGACTACCATCTGGATTGGAGCCAGAACAGTATTTAGTGACTATTCATATAAAGGAGATACAAAGGGGTAGCTGATGGAGGGATTTCTCAGCCATCTGAGAAATCAGGGTATTTGGCCAGTACAAGAAGCAATGTCACTGGCCAGGTTAGGAAAATGTTTACTGTTATTATGATGAGGTTGTCCATGGGACAACGAGACAAAGACAATGAACTCCTGTCGCAGAGAGTTCCCAGGGACTCCTGGCAGCAGCTCCTTCCACTGCAGGATGAGGACATAAGAACTTACAGGCATCAAAGTATCATGAAAGGGAGCAGAAGGGTAGGAAGGGTGAGGCATAAAGGAACCATCCACTTGAGATAAATGAAGACATCACAGCAGAGTAAAAAGAGATAACAACAGACAGTTAGGTGCAGAGTGCTAATTGGGAGTCTGAACTGAATCAGTGGCCCCAGCCCAGCATAATGAAATATTCATAGACAGCCACACAACACTGTCAGTAAAGGACAGGTTGCTTTGCCTTTTAGTGAGGAGAATTCTACTAAATCACTGTGCCCTTGTTTTCCCTACCCTCACAATACCAAGACTTGTAGGAAGGAATGGCATGCAATTGCTGTAAAGTGTGTTTTCTCCATGAAAATTACGTACCGAACACCTTGGCTATCCAAGAATTAATAAACTAAGTACATCATCCATAAAGGCCAAACATACAGGAAACAGATACATCCTGAAACTTCAGATACCTTTCTTTAACTTCTAGTCATCTTTTCTTGACTTTTAGCAGATTTTAGTCTTCCTATCCTATGGAATCTCAGCAAATATCTGAGCAGAAACAGTTTTTCTTATGTGGGCAGATGGGAGCATGGTCTTTCAATGGAAAAGTAGCTCTCTTCTTGATAAAAATTCACAGGTATTTCAAACTGAGAAACCAATCCTGACAGGGGCTGTCATCTCTTACGTGGGATAAAGCATCCACAATTCACACAAAGATCAACAGGTTCTGGGCTCCATCCAGAGCCCCCTCAGAACTGAGCCCTTCCTCCAGAATACTTGGCTTCAGTTCATATCACTGGAACTCACATTGTTCATAAGATGAGCTTAAATCTTTACATAAACTGTTTGCTCAATTGCACTGCGTACCGTGCACGCCGCTGAGTGCACCTGTTTGTTTTGATAGCAAGCACAATAGGATATTTGGTGGGTTGAAATCATCCATTGTAACAAAAACAGTCTTTTTTTAATTAAAAACAATTCTGGAAATGAAGACACAATAAGAATATGTACAAAAAATCCTTTTATAACGATTGAAAAGCAAAATGTGTCAAAATATTTTTAGACTCTCGCAAGTATTTTGGTGACACAAAGTCCATTTTCAGAGAGGAGTTCTGTTCTTAATGGGCATGAGCTTCTGTCTTTTAAATGTTCTCTAAAAGATATTCCAAGTCATTAAAGTATTCTGTTTTAAAAATAAAGATAAAATAATTATTAAAGAAAACTGCATACTTACTGTGTTCCATGTTCTGTTTGCTAATTAGGAAGGAAATGCACTTTAAAAATATCTGATCAGGAAATAAAATTTCCAGTCCACTTAATCAGTATGGGTTGGAATCCATTCACAGAAAGCCATACCTCATAATACTTCTGCATGTTGAGCTTCTGTTAATTGAGAGAGGAATAACATATACAAAGCCTAAGGTGTAAGACAGACTGGCCATGTTCATCTTTAACATAAAGTCTTGTACTTTGGGTGTTGTGTTTATAACTGCCTGCAAGTAAATAGTATCTTTAGTCTCCAATCTTGTAGAGAACTCTACAACATATGAGGTCAAAATACAAATTATTGGAAGCTAATGATAATCATGAATCATTTTCTAGGAATAGTTTAATACACTTTGCAATGCTGTACATTTAAACATGAATTAATATGAAAAATAGAGGAAGTTATTCATGTAGTATGTTGTGGCAATAGGTCATCTGATCCTGTTCAGTAGAACAGTCATTGGACACTGTTGTGTACAGCAAGCTCTTGAAACGGGAAACACTTTTACAGGCATGAAGTTCTAAGAAAGTTATTATTGTTTCCCCTAGAGATTACAGGCTAGACAAGCACGGTGATCTCAGAAACCTCTGAAATTACAATTTCAAATTTTCTTAACGGTCAGCACAGAGGTAAAATTAATCCAAGCTTGGAAAAAGACAGCTGAAGATCTTTAATGGTGCAGGACAATCAGAGAGAGAAATTTCAGTGTCCATTGTTAGGTGGGTTCCTGGCTCCGTAGGACAGAGCTGTGGGCACAACGTAACCTCTCGCTACATCAGGGGAGCTGGATTAGCCATAGATCAGGATAGATGTCGTTCTATGGATTTGCTGCTTTTTTTAGAGTAGAGGAGACCGGCGTTGCCTTCTAGAAAATCAGTTGACTGCCCAACACAAAAGCTTTGTCCTTTTGCCCCCTTTGCATGCAGGGAGGGGGGGGGAGGGATGCTAACATGGTAAAATTCACTCCTGGGCAAGAGGCCAGAACATGCCCTAGGTACTATTAAGCCTTCAAAATAGGGTTTAAGTGGGACTTAAGTGGTGCATGAGCCTTCTGTTGGCTTCCTGCCCAGAAGTGAGCTTTACCTACAGAGAATATTACACGGTGTCCAGGCAGTGTCGTGGGTGCAGTGCAGTTCCCCTCTGCCACCCTGACCCAACGGCGTGGCTCTAAATGGTCCAGAGTGAATTACACCGGCTGCACGTCAGACAACCAAGAGGAGAACTGCTAACTTGTTATAGAAAGGTGTGGTTTCTGGCATTTCCAAAACAGCATATAGATTTTCTGCAGGTCTTTATTTTAAACTTACAAACTAAGAAGAATCTCATACTTTTATGGTCGTGTAGCGTTCTTCCTATAAAAATGTATCTTGAAGTATTCGCGCATTCTTCAATGTGCTTAATTTTATGCACATGAGTAGCCTTTCAAATTTAATACAATTGCACAGGCAGTCGAAATAAACTGAAACACAGTGTATACCTTCAAAGGAGTGAGGCCCAACGTTGTACTTGCATTCCTGAAGTGAAAGATTTTCCCTTTTTTAATTTTATTTTTATTTCTATGGGTTTGGGCTTTTTTTTGCTTTGGCACTAGGGTTGTCTCTTTCCTGATTGACTCATTTTCCTTTGAGAGTTGTTTAGATAGGTTACTAAGAAGGTTAGAAAAGACAAGAAACAAAGGTTTAATGACTTGCAAAAATATGCACAATACAAGAGAAATACACACATCCTGAACATTTCCCAGCCTGATACAGTCTTAGCTGGAAAAAAGATGATGGGGAGGGAAGCAGAATTGGGAACAGAAACATCAGATGTCCTGGAAAGAATAATAAATCATTATTTGCTATTGTAAATTCTACTGGCAGCTCTTAAAAGTGACCACAAGTAGTCTATCTGATATATAGTGAAGGGATCCAGAACTGCTGACAGGTTTGTGTACACCAAACTGATTAACACTTTATATTACATAGATGATTATTAAGGGCTTTGAATTTGAGTCCCTTACTTTGAAGCAAGCAGCTGTATTTTTTTTTCTGATGATACTTTCTGTAAACGGCATGTGGAACCTGATGATTATCATTCATTTTTATTTAGTTAGCAGATGGCTTCCAGCAGCAATTCCTTAAAAGTTTCCTCATTTATAAAATATGAAGTGGCTGACCTAAGTTAAACCAATTAGTAACTTTCCTTTATCATTTTTCCAGGTGCTTTCTTCATTAGGAGATATCAATCAACTGCAGGGCAGTAAACATGCTAGCTTTGGTATTTGTGGAATGCTCAGATCATCAATTGAAGTACACGCAGTTCAAATCTGAAATATTAGCAGTTCAAAAATCCATTAAGATCAGTATCAGATGAGTTGTTATAATACCCATATTGAAATGTGTTGCACAGAATCAGCATGTGACGCCTTGGAACTGAAAGAAAATATTTCCTGTTACTACAATATTCATACAAAAACTCTAGATTGCATTCAGTGGGCAAGATAAAATGGTTTTCACCTGGAAAATGTTCCCTTTTAGTAATATCATCTTCATTAAAAATGTTCAGATTAGTTTCTTCAGCTGTTCTGTATCTCCAGATATAGAAGGTAGAGAAAATGCTTCAGGTTGAAAGTATTCTTATAAAATACAACTGAAAAGCGGTTCATCTATTTGTCAAAAACAGACAAACATTTTACCTTATTTCTACAACCAGGATCTTTCAAGAAGATACCAGTTTGTTTCAAAAAAACAAAGCCACATTATTTGAAATAATGTACACAACTCAGACTTTTACCCACTCTAAATTAGTGACACAGGATGTGATTCTATCAGTATTTCTCCATAACTGTATTGCATACAGTCTGAAAATTTCAGCTATTTTTCCAGTTACACCGGAGTGAAATGTAGTTGCTAGATTTTATATCAAGTAGAAAAGAAAATAACCTCTATATTTTCGGAAGAATATTTTAAAAGAACTAAATCCTGACTCTGTGAATCTAGGTGATCAAGTAAAGCTTCAACTCATACGAGTAGGATCCCAGCAGGATCAGGCCCACCAGTCACCAGAAATGTTGATGTCATAAATTTGTGTTTTGGAAAAAGGCAGGTTAAAATGATAAATGTCAAATATTAGTAGTTCTTTTTAAAAAGGCATCTCCCCTGACACTTCACCCTCATCCCTTGCTCTCCTCTCCACAGATGGCAATGAGGTGCACAGTAAAAGAAATTAAGATGATAGTGTGTTGACAGGAGCAAGGACACTCCAGTTTTCATCCCTGCAGACAACAGAAATGACATCACGTCTCCTCAAACTGACACATTAATAAATTTAGTATCACCTGAACTTTTCTGGAAAAAAAGAACCTTTTACACCAGCAAGTTATCTGGTGTTAGTAATAATAGGATTCTATATCATATTCTGCTCCGTATATGATGGCAGAATTACCTTTTGGGCCCTAACAAGTTGACAGGGGTTCATTTTGCTTCCTCTTTTAATGACATCTTCTTTGCAGGTGAACTGCAGATGTAATGACTTCCTCTTTTGCTTCTGAATACTCCCGAAATGTCATCATGACCCAAGACATCTCAATCTGGCTTAATGCAAACGGGAAGCAAAGGGTTTTTAAAGGTGAAACTGATCTTGCTAATGAAGAAGTATCACTCTTCATCTGGACAGGGAGCACAAAGCTTGTTAGATCGAGCTAGGTGAATGTCACAGGTTAGAGTTCAAGCATGACACAGAATTGTGACTAAAGATGTTATCTTCTATTTGTGTAGAAATACACAATCACAGCAAAGTAATAAAAGCCTAAATCCAAGTATTTTGGTATCACCCAGCAAGATACGAAATAAACCTTTGCTGGTCAGATCAGCATTTTGAGGACCTTAATCATGAAAAGTTCAAACATTTTAAAAAAGAAGTCAATAAACATATAAGAACATGGCTTTTTTTTTTTTTAAATAAAAAAAAAAGAGGAATAAAGAACAAAGGGAAGATATTGGATGTTCATGTAGCCCACTCATTGCTCCAAATTGGAGAATTAATACAAAAGTCTCTGATTTGTATGTTTAGCTACAGCATTTCAGATGGTAAAAATACTTTGTGACTAAACTGGATTATTCCCAAAGTATATACATATATTTTTTTTTCAATGCACAAGAGAGCCAATTAGGAGGCTCGAGTAATGTCAGGGCTGTTTTCCAGTGCAAGTGGAAAGCAGCTTCTTTTTCAGGCATACAGAAAGTTCCCTGAAGCCATTGGAAGCTTCTGGGGGGGGGGGGGAATCCCCCCCAAACCCCAAAAATACATCCAGAGTCCCCTTGCTGAGCGAGAGCAGGGCTGCCTCTACTATCATCATCCTAACGTTTAAGGGAGATAGCAGCCCTCTCCTTGAGAAGTCTGCCAAGCTGTGGAAAGCGTTACCTGTTCAAGGCCTTTGCTGACCATATAGAAACAGCACTGGCCTCTTAGCAGATGGTTTTTTATGTGTTTAATTCATTTCATAGTGTTTTTTTACAGTCCAGGTCCTGGCGACACTCTTCCATTCAAAGCAGCCCACCGTTTGCAGGGTTGTGGCTCAGACAGACACACTGGGTGAATGGGCCCAGATTGAAGCTAATGCAGAAACTGCTCAATGATTCACCAAGAGAAAATAAAAAACAAAAGCCTACTGGATTCAAATGCTTATCTGATTCAGGGAACATTTTAAAAACACCACATGAATATTGTAAGTGCCAAAACTAAAATGGAGATTTGAAAATAAAGGCCCAGATTTTCAAAGGAGTATTTGTACCATTCATGCACCATTCCCCCTTCCTGTCTGCTTGGAAAAAAACTATTATTTTAATATGAAGGTCTATTAGAGATGGTCGAAGTTGTTGAGCACTTTCTTCACAGAAAAAACTGAGCGTGTTTGCAATATATGTTGCAAACACTGACTTGTAAGAGCTTTTCCTTATTTACTCTTGCTTTCCCAAAGATGCTTAGTAGAATTTAATAATACGGAACATAAAATTAAATAGGATGAGATCCAAAAAAAAGATTGATTGCTTTAAAAAACAGTATCTACAACTAAATATGATGAGCCCAGTTACTGACTGAAATTGATTAAGGTCCTTAGACAGAAGTTACTATATAAATTGAAATACATCACATTAAATTTTAGTCACATTACAATTTTACTCAAATTACTCAAATTTTACAAATTTTACTCAAATTACATCATTTACATTAAAAATAAAAAATACATTGTGTATCAAGTCTTAATACTAAAAGACTCAGATGAACAGAATAGAAAAACTGAATGTTAAGCTCCATAGCAGTGGGTCAACTTTGCCAAAATTATTCAGCAGAGTTCCCTAGAGGTCACCCCAAAAAAACGACAGAAGTGAAAGAACAGTGGGTTCAAGAATCAAAACTCAATTACAGAGCCCAGAAATCTGCTGGTTGGCTTCTCCGTGCCATCTAGATAAGAAATGGTTTAAAATATAGCAGAACCTCACAGAAGCACTGTAGTTCCTTATTACACAACTGGAGACAAAGAACAGCTTTTATAGAACAGTGAAAACTTTCAGGCCATACATCATGCAGTGGATTGATGCTAAGATTGTTTCCTGGAGAACAGCCTTTATTCATTCTCAATCAATGAGTGCTACAGAATGGATGATAAACTTGCATGTTGAACTCTAAAGTTGCTATTCAAGTTGCTTTATGAAAAAAAAAAAAAAAGTAGTTGAATTCAAGATTTGATTATCTAATAACCTCTACAACTCCGAAAATGCAGTACCTTCTTTCTCGCATGTCTGAGGTAGTGAAATTGGCTAATGAGTTTAATCCACTTACCTTGAAAGAAAAAGTAAAGTATTTGCAAATAAGTTTAAATGAATTTTCAATTAAAAAATGTATGAGTCACGGCCTCTGTGTTGTTTTAGGAAAAACAAGCAATTACACTTAGTTCTAACAGGTGGAATAATGACTTTTTCACCTGTCAACTGACAGCTTAAAATTCCCACACATGTAGACCATTTCTGTTTCATCTTTTCTTTGAATTTCAGCTGCTTTGCTTTTCAATGCCTGTGCTTTGCTGGTGTCTCCTTTGTGTCTGAAACTCTCACACTGAGTTCCGCCTCTTTGGTGCTGGGCTTTCTTTTCACAGTGACATTTCAACATAAACAGTCAATATTCATTACCTCAAAGGAGACTTCCCTCCTATTGCTGACCAATTAAATACCAGCTGAGTTAGGCAGACAAAGGTAAAGAGGCTGTAACACAGGACTGGCTTGGAGTATATTTCTTCCTTTAACAGAAAAAAAAATATATTCAAAAGAAAGAATTGACAATATTGGGAAAATTCGAAGCAGAGCACACCAGTTTCTTCAGAAGTTGTGCTCCTCCTTTTTATCTCGCATGGTCCTTTCCTAGTGTTATTTAGCCTGTAGACAGGAATAGAAAAGATGCATATGTATCATGAGGACAAAGACAGATCACAGATATTCCGCTACAGCCCCGACTTTGATGAAATAACAAGGACGTAACAAAAAAAAAATAACATCTAATGTTTGATGCCGAGAGAAAGGGCTTTTCCCTTTTCATTTCTGAGATGTGAATAAGATTCAGATGTGGTTTGAATGTTATGGTATTGCATACAGTTCAGCAAAGACTACTTCATTTTGTATTATGTAAGGTTCAACTCTGAGAAGGAAAATGCCCACCTAAATAGATCATGGGCAGGGGTGAAGAGGTACACTAAACTTACAGCTGATGAGAACAGCCTGCTGACAGACCGCCTGGAGGCTGATAGACCTCCTTCTCTTCCATGGAGTGGGAGGGGATGGGCATCAGTATCATTCAGTGTCTCCAAAACACAGGCACAGCCTTCAGGGGAAGGAACGGTTCTACCCATGGCAATGCGATTCAAGCGTTCACGTAGTTTCACCTGCAAAGTGCAGGAGCACTGAATCATAAAAATACCTCGCTGAAAAGGACTCGGAGAGATCATCCATACTGCACACCTGCCTCAAGGCAGCAGCCGAAACCTGAACTATTTGGTGTTTGTCCAACCTCTTGTTGAAACCCTCCAGCAGCAGAGACTCTACACCTCCCTTGGCAATCCATGCCAGTGCTTAACTGTGCCTATGAGTTATTAAGTTCTTACTGTGGAAACTAGATCCTTTTTGCTATGAATTAAGCCTGCATAAACCCAAATCTGCACATACCCTGGACTCCAGAGAGAAGACCATTGGTGTTTTGGCCCAGAATATTTTTCAAAAAGTTTAAGCATCTGCAATAGGTGTTGGGTGATGAGGACATTCAGAGAACATCTAAAAAAAAAAAAAAAAAAAAAAAAAACAGTATTGGTTTATAATCTGAAACAACACAGAAACTTAATTATTTATCTTAAGAAATGCATTAGTAGAATAACCTAGCAAAGAGAATGAAAAAGTTTGGAATATGACAGTACAAAGCTCAGCAGCAAATGTGAAGCTAACAAAAACATCAGTATAAAATCAAAGGACTTAACAATGTCTCAGTAACAACAGGCTGAACAATCAGGCTGAATTGTCACAATCTGAAATAGCATGTTTAAGATTATGAAATAGTTTTTGCATTTCTACATGAACGTGTAAGTATTTTTTTTTCCCTTTTGTGACATAGAGATTTCTATAGCACAAAAGGGCCCAATCCCACAACCTACCCTCAGTGGGAGGTTTGCTTAACCAAGAAATGCAATGTCAGGCTTTCTCAGAGGGTAAAAACAATACAAAGAATTGGTGTGGATGCTTTATGTAAAGGTAACAGCTTGAATATCTGAAAGCATCCAAATGATTTTTACTTAAATGGATGTGACATTGCCAAGAAAGAAACTTTATCCTCATGAGAGATCTTTATTAGCCTGGGTACTTAACCCTAAAGATGAGGAGAATTTAATAATCACAGGGTTGTTTTCTCCCTCTTTCTTTCATTTGTGCAACCAGCAGCTAGAGGGCACAAAAGAATGCTTTTACCTTATGATCTATCATATAAAAGAGCTCTACCGACTGAATAAACAAAAAAGAAATCAGTGCTAATATCATAGTATATTACATATTTTGTTTAGAATCTTAATCTGTATTCTCTTTCGCAAGTAGCAGTAGCAATTCAGAGAGACAATTGCATGACAGCACACGAGACTAATCAAAGACCTTTATCCCACTAAGAATATGTATTTAAACCCCAGAACATAGCAGGTATTTCACAGTGCATACACTCTCTATGAATATGGTCATCATTACTTGCCTTAACTGTTTTGCAAAGCTCTTTGTTTAAAACTAATATAAACACGTATTTAACCTCCTTCATTCTTACATCTTAAATATTAATGCTGGCTGTGATTCTGCATTAATAACAGCTATTATTTTTGCATTAATAAGAAGCTTACAAGAATAAACATGGAAGTCATAGTGCAGTCTTCCTGTCAATTAAAAAGAGAGTCAGTTGTAGTTGCAGAGTGCTTTATCTTATCGTTTCACTCAGGACATTCCCAGGTTCATGGATCTGATCTGAACAGCTCCAGCGATAATAAACATGTAAGTACACAGAAAACCATCATGGCAAGAAAGCCACAGAGGAGGTTATCAGTGAGTTGCCAATTTTGGAATCCCCCACTTTGGAAAGAGCATTATCACCATAAATGAGGTCATTTATGTGGACAGTGTGAGCACACAGCTTGACATTTTTCCACCAGAAATCCTAATAACCCCAGGAGGGGTCACATCTGTTGCTGTACTCTAAAATGGGTTGGACCTTAATAGCAACGTGTGTATTTGTATGTGTGTATATATATATACATATAGTTAAAAAGCAAAGCAAAACAAAGACCCTTTCCCTTCACCCCTAATGAACTGCACTAACCCCTTAGGCTGAAATGACTTGGATCCGGATAGAGTGCCATTTGCCAAATTGTAAATTGCCTACATTTATTTTGGGAGTGCACTAAACAGAGTGCTAATTGCCTTGTTTAGCACTTTCCCTTCTTTCATTTGCACTGGTGTAAAATCTTAGTAAATTAACTCAGGATTTTATTATGTAGGTAGCATTTGAACAACTGAATCAGTGAGAAAGCAGCATCAAAGGACTGATAAAAGAGGAGTTGACTCTACCCAGAATGCCATTTATATGTCCCTTGAATTAAAAAGGATGAAATTAACTTTTAATCCTTTTGCTTTTCATATAGCTGATCTTAACATAACATGTATTACTCAGTCATTTTATTTGCATTTACCCATTTTAAAATGTTAATAAGTGTGGTTGCAAGCTTACTGTAAGGGAATGTGCAGTTGCTTGTATTCATATACATAAGTGTGTAGGATTCCTTAGTAATTTTTTTGAACTGCAGCCAAACACAGACTCGAGGCTTCTGTTTATTGTCAAAGAGAACACCCTGAAGAGCAATTCCCATCTAACTGTTCAGTGGGCTATGCAAAATTAGCTGGTGGTCTCACATTTGTCCAGAGCACCAATGGTATCTTATTTTTACATAAAGTCCAAAGAGAAAATGGGGGGTGAGGGGGAGAAATGATCACCACATTCTCACCTCTACAATAATCATCTCTCCTTCAGGGAAATGAGAACTATATCATTTATTCTGGGGACAAATTCAATGACATTATATATAAACAGGGTGTTTTAGATTGAAATCTTGCACCAGCACAACTTCCCCTTAAAGGCCATAGGCTGAGCATTTCAACGCGGCACCAGTATCGCTTGTGAACACAACTTCATTACAAGGAAGTGCAGACCAAAGACCACAGAGTCAGCACTTGGTAGCTCTGGGTTCTGTTCTGAGCGCTTGAGCTGGACAATTACTATTTTTTGGTGATGGATTTCAGCAGGAAGGAAGTACTTGGGGTGTTCGACTGATAGAACTTTAATTTTCGTAAATTCAGAAAAGTCAGAACTTTTATCTTCAACTGCAGCCAAAAGCCTCACAGGTACAGAAGTGATAGACAAAAGCCTGTTAGTCGCTGTCAATAAAATGCTACACTTGCCAAAATATGATTTACTCTCTTCTCCTTTCAGTTTACTGTCCTTTCAAATCATGTATTTGCATACATGAGGAGCTCAGAATCATAAAAAATATAAAAATTGATTTACTATGTCAGAACAAATTTAAGAAACTATTAAAAAGCAATAAGATATGGTTTTTAGTTTCTGATAGATTTTTTAAAGGCTATTTTGCTGATTATTTTCCCCTTGGTGCTTCCCAGTGTATCAGGAACAGGAAACATAAACCAACTTAGTATCAGAAGTCAGCCAGCCCGGAATCCTTAGCTTCATATGTACCTTTGGGTAAATAACACATTATAGAATTACTAGCAGGCACCCAACCTTCTATACTTTAAGGTACCTTACAAAACAGAAAAAAACCCCAGATTGCTCTCCAAAGCAGCTTTTTTCAGTGATTTTTTTTTTAGTTCAGGTTCCAGACCAGCACGGTTTGGGAGGGTTCCAGCTAAGTATCTGAACTGTTGGATGCTTCTCCCAACTGAACCACCAAGCCATTTGATGTAACTCTATTATTATTTAACACTTGGCTGCACTGCTGTTAAGTGCTGTATAAATACAGTAAGATATGATTTAGTGTGTGATAGCAACTGTTTGCCAAAAAAACCCAAAAGAAATGTTTTCTAATGATTCTCTGTACATAAATTTATAATAACAGTCCATAACCTACTCCTTACACTACAAAGGTAAAGGCAGCCAGGCCTATGTTTCCGTGACAGCACGTGCAGACATGCTACTGGGGATACCACAGGAGTTAGTATGTAGGAAAGAAGTAGGTTATAGATTTATTTTTATCTGTACAAGAATATCATCGTTAATTAGGATACAATATCCCCATGAATACTGTTTCTCCTACATTACAGGTAATGCATAGCACTCATTCAAGCAACTCCACGATGTTCCCTGCTGGCAACATACATAATGAAAATTTAGACCCTGAATCTGGAATTTTTTTCATTATAAACTGATAGTGTTGAATTTATAGTATTGAAGAACAGAGAAAATGGGCACTGGAGGGAAAGCAGCCACAGACCACACAGAGCCCCATTGAAATAAGCACACTCTTTCCTCAAGCTGCTGCATAAATCTGGCAAAGATTAAGTTGGTTCTGCCAATTCAGTGATGAAGTGAGCTACTGAACCCATAGACAAAGGAAGTACCGTTACTAGAGAAGGAAGACCTAGTACATGGGTTAACTAGTTTTGAAAAAGGAGCACTCGAGCCTAAGGAGAGGACTTCGTTTTAACCAATTTCCCATATTTGACCACTTTGGCCTTAGACTTTCAGGAGTAAGTTTTGACTGAATTAATCTAATACTGAAAAACAAATGGAACAAAACAGCTGCTTTCAAGTCCTTTGTATTTAGGTATTAAGTTACAAAAAACATTTAATACAGCCGAAAAAATACACAAAGGGGAACTTCTCTAATGAGTATAGTACAAAGACTTCTAATCTTTGTCCCTGGCATCAGGCAAAATCAATATTCTGAATCTCCACCAAAAACTTTCATGCAGAAGAACTGGTCACCATTAATCTTTCAAGTAAATGCTGCACGTCTCCACTTTGTTACAGAAAGCCATTAATAAAAAATACGTATTAATAGAGTTAGAAAATGCAAAGTACTTTACAAGCCTATCAATAGTCTCTTCTCTGCAACAATTTTTATTTCATATTACCAATGGGATTTTCTCAAAACACATAGTCTTCAAAAAAGAAACAATCTAAGCGTTATGGTTATGCTAATAATATAAAACTCACCCTTGTCCAGGTATCCTACAGGAAACAGTTTTAATGTCCCTTCCTTGTTCAATGGGCACATTTGTGTCAGTAAGTTAATTTTCAGAATCAATTCTAGGATTAGTGTTCCTCCATTGCCATTCCTCAGCAAATGCTCTGCTGGAGTACAAGGTATTTCCTTTCATAAATTATTTTAATAAGTTGATTTATAAAACAGAAGTGGTATGAACTTAAAAGATTTTCTTGTGATCTTTTATTAGTTATCTTTTATATTTATATCTTCCTTACAAGCATCTCTAGCAACTATCACGACATATCCCTATTAAGTATACATATACACACATGTTCATGCATGTATGAAAAAAATATTAATGGAGTGAGATTTAGTGTCAGAATTGTGGGTAGCATTTCCTTTTGATTGTGGAGAACACATGCTAGCTTTTAAGTATCAATCATGAAGTACTTTCTGCATAAGATCACTATCACAGTAAAACCTTCTAGAGTAATATGGCTAAAGGAGGTTCTACACATCAGCAAAATTTTGTCTTAATCTCATTATCTAAGCACCATTTTATTTAAATTTTTCAACATCCAGTAATCTGGATGTACAGGAAAAACATCACTTTTTTTGTTAAAATAGTTAGAAGTCTAATTAAGTCATGAACTAACAATTAAATGTTATAATATAAAGTCTCAAGAGCCTGAGGCAGAAGCACAGCTGAAAGGAGAGCCTACAGTGAGAACAGAATAATGAATATACTTAGTACTGCTGGATCAAGCTTTTGATGATGCTAAAGGATATTGGAGTAACTCAACAAAAAGTGTTTGTGTAGTGGCTGATTTGATAGTGCTCACCTGGATTTTTAGGGGCATTGTTTTCTGTCCTGCCACAGGCTTCTTATTTGCCCCCAGCTTCACCTTGATACAGGTATTTTTACTAATTCAAAACATTGTGGTACCTGGAAAAAAAATGCACTGCTTTTTAATCAGTCTTAGTACTTGAGATGCTGAGTCAGCAGAGCTTTGAGAAGACTCTGCCTGCATCTTTTTCTTTAAATGGAGCACACCAAGAACACAGCTCTATCTTTGTAAACTCCAGAGATAGTTTTTCTTGAACCAATCATAAGAACTTTTTCAAATGAAAGAAACCTCAAAAAATTATCAAATACAGAAAAGGGAACGAAAAACTCAGCAAAATTCTCTTGCTGCCTCTTGTGTCCTTACAAGGTGGGTCCTTTCCCTCAGGCTTGCTCTCAGATCAGCAGCTCAGTGACTTTCTAAATTTTGACAAGTTGCGCACAGTCCCCTGGCTCCCCACGAAGTTCTGTGCTTTTGCTGTCTCTGAGTCCTGCCTATTCCCTGCCCTCAGCAGCATCTCGGCCTTAGCCCTTGCTGCAGGGTCCCTTTTCCCCTACCTCGTCTTCTGTGATCCTGCTCAGATGCTCTTGGGGAAGGAGTAATCTCCCCTTATTCCAGAGGGCTGACGTGGAGGACAGCAGTCAGGAGAAGTTAAACATCTCCCTGAGGGAGCCTCACAGGCTGTGCATACATACTGACATAATAAGCTAGAAATAAAGCAGGTATCATAAAATGTAGTACCTCTAGGCTATTATTTCATAAATTATACCTTTGAAGATATACCATTTCAGTTTTCCAACTCTGTAGGAAAGCGGCTTTCCACAACAGACTTGCTGGAAATCCTGCCTTGACCTGAAGCCCAAGGGAGGCTTGTGGGCGACCTTGGAGGAGCCTGGACTTCCCCCACCGCTCTCATCAGTACAGACTCTGACACATCAAAACTAGCTGTGAGATCACGTCACCACATTCCCTCTGTCACACAAAATCCAACTATTTTTCACCCGCAAAGCGCTTCACTCAAGAAATGTAATATAGAAATTGAGAGTATTGGTGAAAGCACCTTGGTACTATTTCCCTTATTTCACGCCTGTAAACGATGGCACAAATTTCAAATCATTTGCCTAGTGCTAGAAACAGATTAGTGACAGAAAAACAGTGGCTTCCATAGCTCCTTCTGCCCATTCCTGATCCCCCAGGAGCAGACAGCAGTCCCTTCTGGGTAAGCGGCGGCAGCAATTGATGTCAGCCACAAACCATGGCCACGCCAATGAGAAACGGTTAACGGAGGTTTGATATTTCATTTTGGTGGGCAGGGAAATTAAATCTGCAGTTTGTGACTCTTAGGAAATTAAGTCTCTATTAGGAAAGGGTTAAAGACAGATTATGTAAATAGGGATATTGTTATTTGTCCCATATGTAGCACTGTGGAGTGAAGACTGCTTTCTCTCCCTCCCTTTTTTTTTTTTTTAGTTTTTCTTTTCCACAAATTGAGAGATTAACCTGGTCTCAATTGAAATGGCAGCCCATATCATACCTTCCCTTGATCTCACAGCATGGCTAATAACAGCTGGGGCCTACCAAGCAGGCTTCTTTATTTTTCCTTTATTGTTCCAGGCCACACAACCGTGAACCTTCAGCATGTTATGTACTTAAGCATGGTCAGGTTGATGTCATTATTTTCTTATTGTTGTGGAGCTCCCTGGGTGTTTGCCCATATTCATAGAGAGGGGCTTGTGTGCTCTTTGTAGGTTAACCTTTTAAAAAGGAGATGCTCGACCACTTGCAAATGTAGCCCAGGGCTGTGACATTGCACTAGGCCGATTGGTACGCTTCAAAACACATATTAGCACCACTTGTGCTATTTCATCTTTCTCTTTAATTTTAGCCCAGTCTTGTTAGATAAATCTTATCTGCGCCACAAGTAAATGCTTGATAGAGCACATTTTTAAAGCCTTTAGAAGGAGGGGGGGGGGAAAGAAGTGTGGTTTGTCTGGGTCACTGTGTGCTTTGTCTAAGTATAGGCACAGCTATTTGCCAGTTTATCTGTCCGCTGTCCCTCCGTCTATCTCTCCAGCTACCCCGCAGCAAACAAGCCACGAGCATTAGTGCTGAATTGTGAGAGCTACAGGGAAAAGTGCTTCTCTGCATGAACCATAGCCACATTTAGCTTTTACAATCCTATAAAAATTGGTCTACTTGCTATCAGTTCAGCCTAGAAAGCAAGCAGCGGCTCTCAATTGCCTCCAGGTCTGATGTAAGCACCCCACAATATTTCCGTTTAAACTACAGTGGGTAGAAGACACCTATAAAAATATTAATTAGCTCCAGTTGACACCAGATGCAGTTAACATACTGTGCGCCAGCTCTGAAATACTAGAGTTTTTATTAGGTAAGCTAATGTTTATTGCAATCATTAAAGTCTGAGTAATAAAAGGCTGAGCCTAAGAAAGACGTTTCAGGTATTATTCCTTTCACGTATCAAACATAAGTTTGTTAAATCCTACTTCCAGGGTTAATTATTTTGGCAGTCATATTGCAAATACAAGCTTTCAAAGAATTTGGCAAGATTTTTTTCACGCACTCAGCAGACCAAATGGAGATGAGTAGGGGGGTGAATCTCCGCTGGTTTCAATGAATTTTGGCCTTGTAACTTTTAAATGAAGCAGATATAAACAGCAGCACAGATTACAGGCTTAATGTCTGAATTACTTCAGTAATGTCAATTATGATAATGGTAGTTCTGACACCAGTGCGTCCTTCGCTACAGTTTCTTTTGTAGACTGGTTGATCCTTTGCTTTTTTTTAAACTAGGAGGTCAGGAAGGTGAGCTGTACAGCTGGGCAGCAAGAAGCCTTATGTATCTGGGTCACTGTCAGTGCCCCAAAGGTGTATCTTAAGTTACTGGTGTAATGGGAAGCGGAAGGCTCGTACGCGCAAGGATCAGGTTTATGGCTACCACTAGCCAGTCTGGACACACAACTTGCCCTTTCTGTAAAACCTGTGCCACACAAGCAGGAGGTGAAAGAAAACAGTGCAGGCATCTTTATAAGATGGAGATGGACTACACTGGTTTTCACATACGTAAGGACACCTTCAGAACCTCCGTGTGTCTTTACCCAATACAATCAGAGTTGTCCCCTTAATGTTTTTTCAATTACGGTAGACAACCCACAGCTTAAGTTTATATCAATTTTTTGGTCCTTATTTATAATAGAATTCTGATTTTACAAGCTACAGCAGTATGTATGTGCATATATCTAAGCATAAGAATAGGTTTTTCTGAATCCTTTGCACACTACTGTGTGGTGTGTTTGGTCACACGGACCATGCCGTGTTGCCTTACTCTTCAGACTTAGCTTTATTGAGCCAGAGCCAAGCAGTTCTTTCTGCTCTGCCTGTGGGGAAAGAGCCTGAATGCAAACTACTCTTACCACATGTTTGAATTTTCCTGGACAATCTGCCTTACTCCAGAGCAGAGCTAGAAGGACAGCCAACATAAAAAGAGGTTTCAAGGAGTTTGAGCCTAATGGCAGTCTCAAGTCTCAGGCTAACAGGTGGGGACAGCACCAAACTGTCACCGTGGTTCCCTCTTTTCGTTTTCAAACTTTAGTTTTCTTGTCAAAAGCCCTAGTTAGTCTGCAAGACAATACTCAGTAATACACTGAATTAATTTTTCTCTGACATTTTGTACCTTAGCAATTTCTCCTTTGCAGTGCAAGTAAACTTAATGTTCAGGTAAACTAGTTATTTTCTCTTGAAACTGGAGCTGAATATTTCTTTCTATAATGAGACATTCTGAGAAACCGTTTTAATTCCCCAAAAGGTGTGTGAACTTGTATGTATGCATATATATATTTATAGGTATACACGCCTCACCAAAATGTTACTATGTAAGGCATATCCTTACTTCGACTTTGTGTAAGTAAATTTATAATCAGAATCACAAGTGAATAAAAATTAAAAAAAATTAGCATCTTCCCCGTATGTGTTTTAGTGGCGCAGTTGTAGAGAATGACACGTTGGTTTTGGAGTACAGCAATGAACTATGAATTCATTAAAACATCATCAGTCTAATTTTTTATCTTAAGCAAGGTGGTATCCCCAAAATTGTTCTTTGCACACTTAAAATACTCCATTTACTTGAAGCTCACTTTTTAAAACTACTATAATCTTTTTCCAGATAAGCACAGCTCAGCTATATAAAACAGTACATTCCATTAACATAGGTTTATTTTGAGTGAAGCCACTCAGTATGTTGCCATGCCAAGATCTAGGATTATATTGCCTGGTATATGAAACCCACAAAAATTAAATAAACCTTTAGAAAAATCAATGTTTTCCAAAACATTTGCTTTTTATACATAGTCTTAATTTTTGTAATTTGGGGGGCCAAAAAAGATTTCCAATTTTACTGACAAATTTCCAATGTCTCTTTTCAAACATTCTGGTTCCATCAAAACCCAAGATGGCAACAACACCACTGCCAGAAGACATTATTTACTATGAACCATGGACTACCATTTGGAAAATGAGACATGAGCAGGATGTCCTTTCAGATAGCAGCGTGCTCTGTTTATGATTCCATAAGATCTTTACGTATTTTAAATGATATTCAGAAATATGCTTATGTTGGTTTTTTTTTTTAAGATCTTATTTTCTTATCTGAACTCTTTTAACAAAGGTATTACGCTAAGTATAAAAGCTGTCCAATTTTTTTCCAACCTTTTGCTTCTCTCTAAACCACAGTCATTTTGTTAGACATTGAAAATGTCTTGATTTAGTTGTCTTGCTATTTTGGGCCTGTCCTGCCCCCTGCAGTGGTAATAAGGATGGGGCTTCCTGCTGGGTCCTGAAGAATACCATTTCACGGCCGCCACATAGCTGGCGGCTTTTATTTATGGAGCCAAGAAAATGAATGGGTATTAGTGTCCAAACATTTCAACATGCTCCTGTGGCCATGCACAAAAGGGACTGATTTGCAGCAAATTTCCACTTATTTTCCAAAAGTATTTACCTTGCAGAAGCTTGGCTGATCGCTATAATGGCATAGCAGAGGGGAAAAATGACCATTTCAGAACCCAATTTTTATATATGTTTCTGAACCTTAAAAGTGCTGTACTTCTTCTGAATAAAGATAATACTCTTGGTTGCTAGGCTTTTATGGATATGTGGCTAATGCCAGCCCCTTTTCCGTGTGTGTCTTTACAACAGATGAAATAGGCATTACCTAAAAGCAAAAAGCTTACTCTGCAATGGGGATTGCACGGGTGAAGGTTCTTGCAAAAGACCCAAGTTAAGGTTCTTTTAAAGCTCTGTGAATGGCACTCAGCATGGCACAGCCAAGAGGTGCTTCCAACACCTGTACTTTTACCTGCCTGCTGGGGGCAGCACAGGGTGTATTTTACACCTTTCTGAAACTACCCCAGGAAATTTGGGGAAGACTTTTCAATCTGTGCTTCTCCGATCAACTGCATGAAACCCTCATCACAATACTGCACCGACAAAAATTGGTGAGATTCACACCATGATACTACACTGACAAAAACTAGTGAGATTCACACACGACCTTTAAATCACTGAAACTTAATAAGCATGAGGGGTTATTAAGATACGGTTGCTTAAAGTTCTGTCCAGACTCTGCAAAGTTCAAGAATGCAATTCAAACTGTTGTGTTTGTGTCTTCTTAAATAGTTCCAGATGAGCTTTTTGGGCAGCAAACTTTAACTACAGTCAGCTTGTGGATGTTAGATGATACAAAGGCTTAGCTGGATAAAATGAAGACTATTCTTAGTTCTGCAGGTGTTTGCAGGTACCATATTTCAGATGCAATTCCATGAATAAGCACTCACAGGTGGAGATTGTACGCCTGAACATCCCCACCATAATATTTATAGGAAAGCCACAACAAAAAGGAAAACTGGATTATTTGTACTGTAACATCATTTCTTGGAAGTTCCCAGCAGGTAAGATGTGAAGTCTAGATAATAGAATCACACCACTACAGTAGCTGCTGTACAAGTTCATGCAGGTCACCAGATATTGCAGACTGCAACCCTTGTGTGTATGTTTCAAAAGAAACAATACAGGAAAGAAAAACTTGTCAATGACAATATCCTTGCAATATTTTTTTCCATTTTTGAATTTTTTTTATATAAGATATTATTCTAGATATAAACAACATCACTAGTGCTCGTGGTTGCCTCACCTGCACTGAAATGGAGAACTATCACAAATTATTTCCAAGTTGACTAGTTCCATGTTGTAATCTGTATTTGTTGCCTCTTAAACCAGAAATTTATCTGGCAATTGTAACTCCTGATTTAGCTCCTGGTTACAAAGTGTACATCTTCTTCCCCCAAAATCAATTTACGTGACAAAAACAAAATGTGTTCTATTTCACCATAGAGAGTGCCTGAATACCTTACAGAATAAATAGACCCATAAGGAAAAAACCCTGAAATCCTAGATATGTAGTAGCACGTCTGGAGCTGCTTCATAGTTACAGCAATTGTTCCTTATTCCATTGCTTCCTATTTAGATACATTTTACTCAGAGGCTTCATCTCCTAAATCTATTCTTATTCGGGCAATCCCAAAGAAACAGTACAAAACATTGGGTAAATCCTCTGCAATGAACAACTCTACCTCCTCCTGTTATCTTGCCTTCAACTGCTGCTAGCAGTTTCGCTATATATATGAAAAAGAGATAGAGGAATGAAGTGGTGGAATAGAGAGCAGATAAACAATCCCATTGGTTTCAACATCCTTCGAACTATGCATGAGGCATAACAAGAGAAAGAGAGATGGATACATGAGAGATGCTCTTTCCTTTCCTCACTCCCTAGAGTTTTACAAGATTTTTCTCCTCTTCACACTGCATGGCAGAATTACACCACGCACCAGAAGCGTGTTGGAAGGAATACACAGGAGCTGCAGCTGGAAGAATATCTCTACGAGTCTCTAGGAAAGACCCTTTCTCTCTGCCTCGGTTTCTCCCACTGGGGAATGGCTATAACAAGGCTCACAAGAGAGTATTGTGAGGGTCTGCTATGAATTCTGGACATGTTGAGTCTTTTTGAAAGTTTCCACTCACTTTCTGGTCCCTCCTGTAGGCATGTATGATACTTAATGAAAACCTTAGAACACCTTTAGAAACTACAAATTACTTCACAGCTAATGTAAAAATTTAATTTTCAGAAGCAATCAAGGCCAATCAAACGCCAGACATAAATGACCTTTTTTATAACAAACTATAATTTTAAACATTTTAAAACTAAGAATATGTCATTAATCTCCCTAGCTCATAACAGTGCAATTAAGACTGTGAATTGTTGAATTATTGTATTTTAATCTGGTTAAGAAATAAACTGTCCTGAAAACTCTCATAGAGAGCAGAGTATATCAAAGCTTGTTCTTCCCACTAAGACTTGATTTCATTCCATTGTAATGAAGCAGGCAAATTTTAACAAAATCGAATACCTTGCACTCTCTTTTGTTCCTTTTTTTAATATGTCTTGGTTTAGTCAATGATTGAGAAAGTCTATCAAACCCTGCTCAAGGTCCTTTTTTCAGTCATCAGAAGTGAA
The DNA here is from genome assembly GCA_004320125.1 of Scolopax mira. Classification (NCBI taxonomy): domain Eukaryota; kingdom Metazoa; phylum Chordata; class Aves; order Charadriiformes; family Scolopacidae; genus Scolopax; species Scolopax mira. The sequence continues at coordinate 167,824 of BJBW01014802.1, forward strand.
TCATCCTTAAATCTTCACTTATTAAAAAGGTTTAATCTTGTCAGGTTAGAAAAAAAAAAAGAGACAAAAAAAGAATTTTTTGCTTTTTTCCCTGGGGTTAAGAATTACTTTTATCTAACAATGTTTTTGCATGTTATGGCACTAATTTTGCAATAAATTACAGTGTAGGTAGGTGGAATTACTCACATTGCTTGACCAAAGTGTCTGACCTAGCCAGACCTCTGATTGATGAATAGTTTTTCATTTTGTTCTACTAGTCCTATCAGACAAAATCAAAAAACTGGGTGAAAAAGATCCTATTTCATGTAATAGCATTTTGTTATATATCATTAGCACTTAATTCTGTCACCAGTGCCATGTCTGTGTTAACTAGGCTTTTTAACTTAATCCTTTCACACCTCAATGTGACATTCATCTTGGACAATCGATGCACCAAAACTCTTGGTCCTAAGGAGTGAAATAATTCATAGATTGCTGCTATGTAGTGACTTGGCCCACGCCCTCCAAGAGGAGGTCTCTTACAAAATTAAAAATGTCATTAGAGCACAATTAGAGCTACCTTTGGTCTCAGTTCCTTAAGTATCAGTCTTCTTGTAGCATTCTCAATATACACATTAAGATAGACCGAGTACAAGCCCATGTAACTTTGGCTATTCACCTGAAGCTATTGCATACTGAAGTTCCCGTGGCTGTTACTTCTCTGCTACTGTTATCCAAGATATTCAGATATCATTTAGTTCAGATATGTCTACCTGTAGCATTACACCTCTTTATGGCTGTAGACAGTGTCGGAAGTTTAGGCTTATTCAGGACCTCTTTTCAGCGTGTCTACTAGATTTTGGAGAACTTTACACTTACACACCAATTGTTTCTTCTATTTGGGCCAGAATTTCTGCTTAAGTCCAAGCTTGCCTTATAACCACAATGGTGAAACTGAAATCAGGTGTCGGCCTGGAAGAAGGCCTAGAGTACTATGAGTAAGCTCAAACTCACCCTGTCCCCAACACATCATGGCTTCTGTCATGTTGCTCCAACCAGCATGGTGAATAAGACAATGGTTGGCTTGAAACTTTCAACTTCCACCCTATAAAGCTCTGTGGCAACATCACAAGGCCTACACAGTCTGTTTTACAAACTGGGCACTCATGAGAACAAAACTCACACTAGTGCAAGTAGGTCTCATGTTAAGGGCATACCAGCGACTTACCTGAAACTTTGTGCCTTTGGCAGGCGTTTGTAGAGGAGTTGAATTTCAGTCAAGATAGATGAAAGGCAAAATATCCAATGAGCTGGTTTTGCTTGGCAGCTGCAGTTTTCTTATTTCCAATCTTAATGCTTGCAAGGGGAGAACGAGGAAGCAACTAATAAAAACACACAGTTCTGGCAGCAGGAATTTCAGTGGATGGCAAAGCTGACCAAAAGATAGAAAATACATTTGTGAAACTTTAAATATTCTATGTCAAAGGGCTCAAAAGTTATCAATTATATCATATATCATTATCGATCTTTGTCAACACTTCCATGACTTTTAATCAGAATCGCAAATTACACGCAGGAAATATTTATATTCTGCAGAAAAATATAGAATTAAACTACTAGATCATGCTTGTATTGTGTTCAGATTATCTACCTGTTCAGTCTATCCCTGGTGCATGGCATGCCCTCTCACAGTTCATTTGTCAAATCATCCCAGAGAGATCTCTCATTCTAATTTCCCTTCCAAAGCGACTCCCCCAAGAAGTGAATTAACAAAACTATTTTCTTCTTTGGAAGTTTGGTTCTTCTCCAAGCCAACCAGAGTTCATGGAAGAGGCAAGGATCAATTCAAATGACCTACATCCCTAATTTATGAGAAGTTTTTATTTTTACATTTCATGCTACAACAGCATTTAACCATGTTCTGCACATGCTTTTGCTTTTCAACCAAGGACTATTGTTACAGTGTCCTTATCTTTGTCCCCTTCCTCACTGTTTTGATGCCAGCATGCTGGGTCATCTGCTAGTTGGACTGCAAGTTCTTTGAAGCATAAGCTGGATATTCCTCAACTAACCAATGATGTACTTCGTAAAAGCAGGAGGTAGGGAGTAGGCAAAACCTAGTGGTATAGAGACACATTTTTTTCATATCTCTCTCTACAGAAGTAGCTACAATTAATTTGGAAGATTCTGTTTCTGCCTTTTACCCTAAGTAATTTCTTATTTGCTTGGGTTTTCCTTTTTTTTTTTTTTCTTTGCTATTGTGATTTCTACACCTGTCATTTGTCTGGAATCTTTAATCTGAATTAAAGTTACATTTTAAGTGCCTTACCTCAGTCACAGCAAATGTATAAATGTATATCCAAAGGCATTCCATTGGTTCCATTGGCATCAGTCCATATGTGCACAACTGTAAATGACATGAAAAAAATCTGGTCTCTGATATGAAAAACGCTATTTATGCACTTTCACAAAGGACAAAAGTCTTATAACTTTGGGTCTACACAGAAATGAGACACAAATATGTTAGTGAAAAGCCCCAAGTTTTCTAAATGTAGATGAGCACAGATTAAGAAAGCAGTAATTAATTTCCTTTGACCTCAAGCTGAAATTCCTTTCTAAAGCTGTCATAAAGAGAAAGAGGCCAGAGAGAAGAAGTGAAACTGTGTAACAATGCAATTAAACCCTTGTAATGAGGTCAGCCATTGGACTTGTTGCAACTGATATCATTATAGCAATGAGGAGGCATTATACGATGGCCTGATTTTTTACAGGATTCATTTTTTTCTTTAACTCTTTAACAATCGGATGTATATTCTATAGCATTATGAAATAATTGTTAGTGACCAGAAGAGTAGGCACAGGCTTTCCTGTCTTACTAATAATGTTTCCTAACTTCTGGTAATAAAGGCATGAGAAAACTTGACCGTGGTAGAATATGGGACAACTTTGATGCAGAAAACCCTTCATCAGACACTGTGTCATATTTGCTGGTAGAGCTCCCAGAAAGCAACTCCACTCCCTCCAACAATGGCAGAGAGGTACTTTGAGAAATCTGCTGACAACTGGTGATGGGTAACACTTAACTCATGGGAGTTGTGGTGCTCAAGGAAAACATGAGCACCACGTAGGACTAACCTGAACCAGATTGAATCCTAAGTAGTGTGAATCTCACTTGAAACTTGCTTATCCATGGAGAGTGCTGGGAAAAGACTTGGCTCTGCTGAAGAAGCATTCGGTGGTTTCACATGGTCCGCAAATATCAGTTTTGATTGTCTGACTAGGCATTACAAAGAAATAAAAACTTGTGAAACTCAGATTTAGGCCCAGATTGAAGGACATTTACATAGGGCATATTTTACATAAAACTTTCATTAGATGAACAGTCAGTTTTTCAAGTGGAAATCTAAGCTGAAGAATTTTTCCCTCTTTGGAGGGGGTGTTCTAAGTATTTGGCCTGCAGATGAAAATCCCTTTATTACCTCTCTGATTCACTTGCATCCCCTTCAATTGAACCTTCAGCAACTATTCATAGATTAGTAAAGAAGTTGCAGTTCTTCCTTCGTGAATGTTTCTATAAGCGAATCCTTCCTAATGTTTGTATGATAGAGCTTGGATATTTAGGTTTAAGAGCTGGTTCGGGGTTATGAATCCAAAGTGACTGAGTATTTCCATCTTCTTAGAATATTTCAATGACACCTATTCCTCTACTTCCATACTTATTAGTTTAAATGTCCCCTTGCTCAGTATGCTGGTTCCTAGCTTGAGGTGCCTTGCAATAGCACGGAGAAGCAGCATACTGAACTCAGGGCTGTATATTCAAGTATGGAAACGAGGGGACTAGAATCACTTCTTTCAGTTCACATACAAGGAAATCTTTGAATCATTCCAAATTTTATCCCATTTCTTTCTCCACAAAGTTTTTACAGCATCACAAAGTTCCATACAGTGCTGAAAGAAGGTGCCCGTATCAGCAGACACTTCTTCAGCCTAATGCAGATCTGCAGGCTGCTGGGCAGAATTAAACTACCTTACACATGAGAAAAGCTCTTAAGAAAAGTAAAAGATAGACCACTTTATTTACTGTTCTATCTGGAGAAATACATTTTTTTGCAGGGTAAGAAGATAAAAAGTTAACGAATTAAAACGTTAGCTTATTGGGGCCTTAAGTAGTCATACCTCATTTATTTCTTAAAAAACAACTGGAGTAAACCCGAAAAGGACTAAACAGGGGCATTTATGTAATGCCACCGAGAGGAGATGATTGTTTGATGAAGAGTCAGTTCATTGACTTCAGTGGGGCAAGGAGATTTTAGACTAGAGCTGCCTCTTTCTTGAGGCTTCAGTTCTTCTCTGGTCCTTGAAAATGTCAATGCGCATATGAAAGCATAAAAAAGAAATTCAAACTGATATCAAGCATTTCTAACTCTTCCCTCCACATTCTTCAAATTGTTCAGATTAAAGCAGCTTGAAACAAGTTTCAAGTACCTTTACCTTTTCTGAATAAGCTCACCATCCCCTGCATGCATATTATACTTTTAAAATAACTATTAGAAAACGGCTTACTAGCTGGAAATAAAGAAAAAGCACCATTTTCTTGCACTTAGATGACTGAGTCACCAGTTCAGATCTCTTTCTTTTTAATGGTGCACAGAATCATCACGTGCCTCAGTTTCCCCTCAGTGAGTACAATGCTGACTGACCTCTGCAGAGAGCTGCAAGCTTTCTGTTAACCTCTGCATTAGGCGCAAAGCCATAGCATTATTAAAGATTTTTTAAACAGAGCCAGCTGAGTGATGTCCTATAAATTGTCATTTCTCTCCAAATGGACCACAATATAATATTTCCTCCAGAAATGCATTTATTATTTAACACTTTTCCATGAAAGGTTTCTTTTACATTGCAAATGCTCAGAGTTCTTTCATAGGTCTTAGACTATTGACCCTTTACCTTAAAACATGCTATTAATGCTTAACGCTGTTATTAGTATTCAGGGAAGTAATGATTGGTACTAAAATGGAAATGTGCAGTAAAAACACCTTCTATTTTGTAAAATAATTATGTAGCCTAATAATTATTTCATACGAATCTTTTTGATTGATAGGGAAAGGGCAACAAGAAGTTTGGAATCATGATTCTTTAAGGTCTACATTGAAATCGCAGCCACCAACACCATTGTTTCCGACAGTTACATTTTATAAGAGCAGCAACAGGATGATCCCCGATTCTGTTTGGATGAGGGTTACATCAGATAAGGTATACTTAATTAGCTGCTTTTTTTTTTTTTTTTTTCTGAATGGCAAGGAATTATAATTCTATAAAGGGCAGTACAGCATTCTTGCAATTTCCAAATAAGTCACTGGTACCCTGGAGGTCAAATATAGTTCAAGTTTGCAGTGGAGTGAGACTATCTCCTTCCACTCTGCTGTCATCGCACCTGACCCTGACCTGGTAAAAGCATCCCCAGTGGTGCCAGAGAGGCCTTTCCAGTCTCTGTGTACGAGCTACACTGGTCTTTCACATTTAAGGCTGCCAGATAAATGTCAAATCTCAATGTTCTTACGATGTTTAATGGGAACCAGGCTGAGAGTGCTTGAACTTGCTGGAGAAGTTTTTCTCACTTTGGCTTAGATGGAAAAACAAGTTTTAGATCAATAATGTACACAAATGAAGTTAATTCACTGAGCTGGTCTTTAGCTGCTTGCTAAAAAACTGAAAAACCTTTCTAACTGCATGCATCTGTCTGCTACAAGATTATTGCTCCATGTTTCACAAAGATGGATAGTTCTACCTCTATTCTTTTCTGAGTGCATAATATTAGAAACTTCTATAGCTGTTTTCAGCACAGATTTTCAGCCTCTGAGACAGCTATAGCTGGGAGTCTGTATGCATGTAGAACTGTTTTTGCTGGGCCTGTTTTGTTGCCAATATTTCCTTCAAACAAACACTGTATTAAAATTGAAAATAACAAATATAAGCCAGGTTCACTACTCATGATGCTACAGCAATGGATTGCAAATGAAAGGAAAATTACAAAGTTGCAAATAAGTAGTGTACATGTACCCAGATAAATTGTTTGTAAACACTTTTAAACAACTGTTAATGTGAATTTGGAAGAAGTACTAAGAAGTCTTTCGCATCATAATGCTGGTGAATACAACAGCTGCCGACCTTTTTCCCTTTACCTTTAGCCAGAGATTCCTAAGCAGGGGGAGAAAGGAGCCAGCACCCACCATCACTGAGAATCTTCCTCATCCTGCGTGGGAGCTGTTCAGATAGTAAAGTGGTAACTGCCACAATAAAACTTCAAGGCCTTTTCTAAGAGTCACGGAGAGAAAGAAAGGAGATGATCCTGCCAATCCCACCTCAGCAACCCAGCTGGGAATGCTCTGGGTGGAGCACACCTTCTCTCCTGGATCCCTGCTTCTGTTCCTACCTGACTACTGAGAGAGATCAGCAGTGCCAATAAAAGCAGTAAAACACCAGCAGGATCAGCAGTAGGAGCAACAGCTGGCCAGATACAAGAAAGGAAATAAAATGTACCATCTGAGGGTAATTAGGGGATTAGTTATGACTCATGAGTCACAACTCCTTTCTGGACAGACTCCTGCTTTGATCTAGCTACATATGGCCCTTTGCTCTGGTTCTGTGCTAGTAAGAGCAAAGAGAGTAACACAGGAAGTAAGCGTTAAATGGAAGCAGTAGGTGTGAGATATTCAGAGCTATTTATATATTAACTACTTTGGGACAATTAGGTGGATTCAGAATTACATGTTTTACTACATAATTAAAATTCAGGTAAGTATTTGCTTTTGTAGAAGAGGTTACAAAATTAATAAAGAGGAATGTCAGTCATTTACCCAAGATATTACCAATGACACTAGTGAGAGCGATGGGAGATGGGGATAAAGGAAATGTCAAATGTTTTTATGAGTATTTTGTCACATTTCTCTTCATAACATTGCAGAAAATAATGAAAACTTGAAATAACTGACTTATTTCAAGGCTGAATGTTTCTGTTTCAGATTCCATTCGCTCTAACCATGTTGGTTTTTTAAGCTATAGTAAAAACTTTTCGTTAGCTGTTAGAAATGTCTCGCAGACCACGAGCAAGTAACCTCCGAGCTTTCTACGAGTTAAGTAAACTCTTTAAGTATTTTTGAGATCTCAAATCTTTTCTCTCTTTCTTCTCATAATACTCTGTTTTGTTATGCTCTTTTTTTTTTAAGCTTTACTCTTTTTCATTGTCTTCTTTCTTGTACATCCAAGAATTTCACTTGCCCTCTTGGATGTATTCAATTATGACTACCATCAGTATTAGCCTTTTCCAGAGGTTGTCTTTTCTCCAAGCTCATAAATATAATTTACATTCCTGTTCCTAGCTGCATGACTCCACATTTCCATTTAGCTGTGATAATAAAACAGAATCTCCATAAAACTAACCCATTCCTATTGTTATTTACAAATTAGCATCTGCAAATTCTATTCAGAGGTTTATATTTTCTCCAAAATGTTAACTTTGGGCTATACACAGGTCTGTGTGGAACCCTATTAAGAATACCCCAGTGAATGATGATTTCTTATTTAGAAGCAGATTTTGAGATCAACTAACCAATTTTAAATCTGCTTGGCAGGAGCTACATTGATTTCTGTATTACACTAATTTTTGTAAGGAAACCACGCAGTGTCAAATGAGTCACAAAATTTTCATTCTTTCAGAGCAATTACTTTTACCTGTTGGAGTTGATATAAATTCTAAAATGTTTAATGACATTATAAATCTGCTCTGACAGTGTTATGGTTTCAATTGGACCTGGAACTAGTTCACAAATATGTAGGAGTCTTTTTCCAGTGCTATCACACACATTACAACTCCTCCTACAGATTATGCAATGATGCAAATGTACACTCCAATAACAGTATAGACATCTGGTTTCATATATGCTGAATATATAGACAGCCTATATATAGAGGGTATATATTTAGCCTCTACTTCCATCACCCTGTGAATGTAACGCTAGAGGGAATAATTAAGGGGCAAGACTGCTTGACCTAGACATTGGTTGACCCGCCCGACAGGCTTTCAGACTGAATTCTCTGGTCTGCTAAAGAAGAAAGCCTCACAAAGTGTCTTTAAAGCAGCCATGAAGACAAGAAGAGGGTTCCCTAGCGACTCTGTGATGATGTAAGTCTGCCAGAGATGGCTCAGCTATTTGCCATCACAAGGCATTTCCTGCTCCCAGCATAAGAGGACAGTCATAAAGTCATATACGGAAGGCAGAATGGGAGCTGAATGTAGTGAACTTCACTACCTTAGGGCCTTTGACAGCAAAAGTAGACTTTCCCCTTTGTAACCAGAACCATGTGAATCTGAATCTTCAGACCCTTGTGGTTTCCCACTTTGTTCTGTGGCTTTGACATACTAGGAAAACGTGTCTTGACGGTCTTATTACCCAAACAATAAATCCATCACAAGCAACAATCCATCACGCTTCTATTAAATCTAATTTATGTATCACTGACCTGTTTTCAAAATGGTTATCTGCCACAACCCAGTCCAAACAAGAGGACTGCCACCAGTAAAATCTATTTGGTTTCCCAGATTCATTTGTTCCTGAGTCCCTTTGCTGAATCTGCACCAAAAATACTGCACAGAGGTGGCTTTGAGGTTTGACCATAAAGCTTGTGTGGAGAATATTTGTTTCACACAGGCTACTGACATGTCATCAGATATGAAAACTTCAGTTTGCTGATTGATACAGTCTGAACAGAATCTCCAAATGTACTGCAGAGATGAAAGTCCCTGGGTCAATTCATTAGTCACCTTCTCTCTATCATTAGGAAATGTAAAACAGTAAGTTTGCAAGAAAGATATTCATTACTAGACCCCAGCTGGAGCCTTTCAAGATCAGGGCTTGAAGCACAAGCTATCAAGCACATAAACTCACTGTTTCCAATTAGGCACAAATGTCTTTCTCTTCTTTCTTCCTTGGCAATCATATGACTTGTTCTAGATTGTCCACATTTTGGCAAAATACTTCACAACTTTTTTGACCAGATAAATAATAGATTCATCTAATTAATTTCTGTCATGAGCTAACCCCAGTTACCATGCCCCTACAAAAAGGCTTCTACAATACCCCTTTTCCAGAGCATGCCATACCCTTTATATTGTCCCTGTGCTCCCTAGCAATTCCCAGCTCAGGGGCTGAACGTAGGACATGGAGCAGAAGAGAGCCAGATCTAAAAAACCTCCACACAGCCAGAACCTCCACAAGTCCAGTTGCCTTGCAATGAAAGTTTAGCAGGTTTCCAAGATTTCCACAACAGGCCATCTCCAAATGACAGGCAAGACAATACATCAAATCTCAGGCATGAATAGTGCAAGATCTTTTTCCCATTCTCACCACATTTTTATGACTCCTCTTACTGTATCTTAAGTGTTTGGGGGGGTGTGCCCCAGTTCAAAAGCACGTGGCTTATACATCCAACTTTTTTTAGAGAAGGTCACCATATTTCAAAGGCACAGCTTTTAAGGCTGCTTAGAAACCTCTCTTAAAGGGACTGTCTGCCAAATTCTGTCTTACGACTAAAGCTGAATTCCAACGGATACTCACTCATGATGCCAGTAGAGTCAATGAGACTTCTGCAACTGATCATCAAGTTTCAGTCCTTTGTACACCGCAATTATTTTTTCCAGTAGATTTGTTTAGAGCCTGTTTCCAAATAAAGGATAAGGTTCAAAAGAAAATGTTAATGCTTTTCTTTCTTGAATGTCTGATCAGACTAGCTGGGAAGAAGGAATTGGTATACAAATTTGTTCCTGTTAATTTTGTTAATAGTCTTCTGCTGCGATTTGTCTAGATGCTTTGTGACTAGTGCTGGTCTTTTCTCTTTTTTTTTTTCCCACTGACATGCTCTTGCCAAGGATATCATTATGACATTCTGTAGTAACAAGCATTCTTCTGTTCAAATTTATATCAATTAGTTTGGGACAGTAATTCAATTGGACGGCCCACTGGATTTTGAAAGACTCGCAACCATGTCAAAGTGGCGACCTTTTTCCTCCACTCTCAGCCAAAAGCCATTTTTTAACAAGGAGCTCTTGAAAAGAAATGCCACTTTGATAATTAGTTATTGATCACAGACAATGCGGCGACGAATACCATCGGATTAGCCAGACGCCAGTGGGTCGCGACACGAGGGTTTCCTTATCGCAATAATCTATGAAAAGAAATATAGAATAAAGGTCATTAAGGCTTCTGTTTTAGGAGCATAACCCAGATAATTTAACTTCCTTCCTAAAAATAAAAATACCAAACCATTCTAGATGCACTTAATTTTGCAATGAACCTGTTAAAAAACTTCTGGTTCAAGAAAATTTGGGAAGTTACACTCTGTAGGCAACTACACTTAAAATTTTTTTGATAAATTAATCCTGCTTTGGCCAGCAGTTTTACCTCACTAAAACACCATTATCTTTCCCACCCTTAGAAACTATTAGAAACTATTTTGGATCTGTGCATAAAAACACCATAACAATTATGGACTTAAAAAATAATGGACTTTTTTTTCATCTAATTTAGGAAGCACTTCAAGGCATGCCTGAAACTGCTTCATTTAAGTTATTTAATGGAGAAAAAATGGCAAAGAACAATTTTTATTGCACTTAAAAGAGCAGAAAAGAGGAAGGAATCCATTAGTTTTAGGGTTTCTTTCCAGAATATTAGTGAAACATAGCTTTGCTGAAATGTGCCAGAATATACAACTACATTTTGCTATAATTTTGGCTGACTTGAGAGACCATTAGCTAAGTACTGAAGTAATACAACTATTTTTGAGGTATGAGGGATAATACAAGGGTCCTGTTGTAATTGAACTCTTACAAACCATAGGTAATACCCATACATGATTGGACTACCTAGTACTTTACATTATTAAATCGATTCCTTATAGATCATCACTTCAAATTCAGCACAGGGCTTACTCCATAAGCTTGCTTAGAAAAGTTGTAATTCTAGCATGCCAATGAGGTAGAGAAAAAAAACTATGGTCAGAAAAATGAAAGTCCAGAATGACTGACTTACCTAATGTCACACAGGATACAGGAAGTCTGCAAGTCTAACTGAGATGACTTTCTGTCTCATCAGGCAGAATAGTTTTCTTATAAACTGACGACTAATGGCACTCAAAGCAGTGTGAGCACGCCAGTCTGACACTAGTCAACATTCCCCAAATTGAATTGCTATTATACCCACTTATTATTGCATGATTCCTGTCTGTTTCAGCACGGAAAATAATGATAAAACGGACACCAAGACAAGATGAACCACTCAAACCTGGAAGATTCTTCACACAGTTTTGGAGTCACGCTGATGGGGGAGTGTAACATACCCATTCCAGGGGTAATAAACATCCATTCATTCTAAGGAAAAGGAACCTCACATTATTAGACAGATGAACCCATCACGAAAACAATATTAATTTCTTCTTGTATTCAATATTATTTTGTAAATTTCATTATTAATTCAGTGTCATTTTATTGTTATTATTAAATTGCCATTATTTTAATTTATGACAAATTAGCTTCTTGAAGAGCTTCCAGAGATTAATTTTTATACCACGGTGTGTATGAAAACATTCTAAAAATATATGTGAGGTAACAATTAGAACAGTTACTCATTAGCTTCATAAAGGTAATCTGCTCTACCTTCCGTGATCTGAAGGTTATTTCGTTTTATTGCTGTGACTGCATGAAACACAATCTTAAGGAGGAAACTACAATTTCAATGAAGGTGAGGGGACTGTGTGCCCACAACAAAGGTAACGTCATACGAAAGCTGTTGGTGAATACGGGTAATTCTGCATGGGGGATGTTTCATGAGACCCTTTTCTGCCATTACCTTGTCATGGGGACTTTGGCAGCATCGAATCATAGAATGGTTTGGGTTGGAAGAGACCTTAAAGATCATCTAGTTCCAACCCCTCTGCCATAGGCAGGGACATCTCCCACCAGAGCAGGTTGCTCAAAGCCCCATCCAGCCTGGCCTTGAACACTTCCAGGGATGGGGAATCCATGACTTCCCTGGGCAACTGTTCCAGTGTCTCACCACCCTCACTGTAAAGAATTTATTTCTGGCATCTAATCTAAATGTCCCCTCTTCCAATTTAAAACCATTACCCCTCATCCTGTCACTGCACTTCCTGACAAAGAGTCCCTCTCTGTCTCTCCTATAGTTCCCTTCAGATATTGAAAGGCTGCTCTAAGGTCTCCCCGGAGCCTTCTCTTCTCCAGGCTGAACAACCCCAGCTCTCTCAGTCTGTCCTCACAGGGGAGGTGCTCCATCCACATAATTCACTTTTGGGTGGCTTGGTTTTCTGCCTGTCTGTTGTGAACTGCTATTTTATGGTTCAGATTAAAAATATTAAAAGAATAACTGTAACACTGTTCTGAGAGAACCTCAAAGCATTCCAGCTGACAGCATGCAGATGGTTTCCAGTCTTCCCAGTTTTCCTTTTGCAAGTAGTGAAGAGCTACTACCCCCCCCCCCCCTCAGGTAGCCAGTAGCACCCCTTTTTCAGTGCACAGAAGAACACATCAGTACCTTTTATTTAACCACTCCAACTTACACCTGAAAGCTTTCACTGCATGCCATAAAAAAGATGCATGGAGTACATACACCCATACAGAATCTCTTCTTGCCAGGGCAGGATAAGGAGGACAAACCATCCCAATGCAGTGTACCTTATCCAATACACAATTTCGTTTATCGGTTCTTCTCTGTTTTTTAATAGCTGGATCCTGAATATTTCAGAAACCTCTCACTTTCCTGACATGCAGACAGGCCATTCAGGGACATTGGAGCTGGCCTTTTCAATAAGGAAAGATCACGAATGCAGTGGGATATTTGTCCTTCCTGACTGCTGGCCACAATAAATCTTCTGGATAGGATAATGGTATTAATATAGATATGATCTTTGTTAAAATAAAGCATAAGGTACATGTCTTTAGCCAAGTTTACACCTTGAAATCTCACCTCAATGCTTCAGAAGGCAATGGAAAGAACACTGTCTGTCCGACTGGTTGGTTGTGTAGATACCATGGTGATGGGCAGGTGATAAGATAGGGTTTATTTTTACAACAAGGTAATAATTCTTACCTCTTTCCCCCAGGGTGTTCTGAGGACTAATCAGTTAGTGTTTGCTCAAATCTGTAAAAGGCCATATAAGTACCAAGTAGTAGTAGTAGTATTACCTTATTATGATATTGACTTTATCGCATTGAACTGCAGTTATTTCCCTCTACTTAGGTGTAATATTACCATGAAGTGTTTATATTCCCATAATGTGTTTCCTTTTGAAGGCGAGTTGAAAAACTTATTGTTATATGCGACCCACGATATGATTTATTTACATGAGCCAGGAGACTCTAAAAACATATTCTAGGGACCTTTCCAGTTAGACTTAACGCTGTTGCATCCTCGGTTTGTCCTGAACAGTCTTTGTTGACATGCATTTCCGAAAACCTGTTTGGCCAATCCATACAGCCCTCTAGGGCCCTGTGTTTTGCTGCACCAGTAGGCATGCTGTCATTACTTTGGCACTGAAATATAGCTGACTGGAAAAGCTGAGCCGCTATTCTGTTGCTGAATTTTTACCTGATTGGGAAGTGCCGAGCCTTGTCCTGAGAGCAAAGACTTAACAACTGCACAAAGTCAAACTTGCAGACCTGTGCGCTGATTAGCACTTAAGCCAAGTACCAACCTGCCCTCCACTCCCCTCCCAAAAAAAACCCACAAAGCCACTGATCTGTCAAGTTTGCTCTTAGTATCCGTATTCCAGGCTGACAGATATCTACTCTCCTCCCCCCCCAGCCCTTACATCTGGATCAATGGGGACAGGCTTTCCACCCCTCAGAAGATTCACTTACATTAAGTGGCGAGGTGGAAGCAGTGAATGAACAATAGACGGCTGTCAGGCTCGACAGCAGGGCATGGATGTATGAGCGTGGAGCTGACAGCAAGGGCCTCAGAGGGTAAACTGCTTTGCTGGAACTAATTAAACAGATGAAATTATTACATGAATATGCAGATGTTGTTTACATTTTACCATATGGTATTATTTCAGGTAATAACTCGCAGGAGGATCCCTTCCTCTCATCAAGAGGAAATGAGTTGAAAAGGAGGCTCCACGTGTCACCTTTCAGTTGCTAGGCAGACATTGATATGGCAGGCTTCTCTCCGAGTGGTGGGGAAACTCTTCTCCTTGTAGCTATATGACACCGGAGAGGATTTGCATTCTCCCTACTATGCAATGTTGGAAGAGATTATCTTTTATTAAGCGTAAATGTTAGGGTTGCAAATTTTTTCCCCGTTATGCGCAGAAGGCATGCACTTTTCCAAATGTTGATTCCCACTGTGTGCTTTGCAACTGAGATGCTGCCAATCCATAGCCCATAGGTAAGAACTGACAGATCTGTCCAAATATGTAGAGGCTGGAAGGATGACATTTCTGCAAAGTCTGACATGTGGCTGTGCTGGTTAGCATTTACTGCTTTGCTAACCTGAAGTGTGGATTTCAGAGGCATTCCTTTTCAATAAGTTTCCATTCATCACCCTGAAAAGGTTGCTCTCTAGAATGACAGAGGCACAGGACTACTGTATTCAACAGTATAAAAACTTACTAATTATGTGCATTTAGGATGGGTAGTCGGCTAGGAGACGACATGACAAAATTGCTGTGCAACCCAGGCAAAGAAACATGCTGAAAACCAGCAACACTGCAAACATTTCTCAAAAGTGTTAACTGTGGAAGCATGACAGTGACGGACCGGAGCCAAAACAGTGCCAGAGCTGCCTGGTTTGGGAGCTGTTTGGTACCAGAAAAATACAGGAAGGATAACGGCAGAAAAGTAGCCACACTTACGCTGTCTGCCTCCAATCTCTAGCGAAATACTGTCACAAATCTTGAACAAGTAAATATAGATGTAATTGCCAGACAAGACTAACAACCCTGCTCACCAACAGACCGTTTTGCAGCAATGTCTATTTCTTAAAGATGAACGTACAACTGTCCAGTCGTTTTGCTACTAGATTATTCAAACCTGCCATCCTAAAACAATATTCATACAAATGATACCTCTTTCAGGCTGATTCAGCATCTCATTTCTACAATGGCCATTTTCATACCCTCTAAGGGATCAATGGCACCACCTTTTTCATTAGATGCACAAAATATCTTTCTATTACTCTCTTTATTGCTTCTAAATGTTCCTAGCTGATATGTGGACTGACCATATTGATCTTTCCCCAAAGACTCAAGTACCAGATATGTTTCTGTAGCTCATTGATAGGGGATAATGCCAAGTTACATCACCACTGCACTGACAGATTGGTTGCACATTGCCACTGATACATTGGCTTCCAAATATCTTTCTTAGGTACATCATTTTAATAGACCATAGGGTCACTGGTGACCTATATAATTTAAGATGCAAAGACATGATGTCAGTGGTGCAAAATGTGGTCTTGATTCAAGCTATCATACTGTATTTTTGAAATAAGAAAAGTGTTTTCTCTGTACCACAATTTCCCCTGTAAAAATCCAACTGAAGAGCCAGTGCAACTGCCTCTGGCCATCCTGAGTGCATGAACAAGGAAAAAACCAACCAGCACTGCTTGACTTAGAGACAGATAGCTTTACACAGAACCAGTGCTTTAAGTTCAGAAAGGATTTCTTTGACTTTGTCTTCTGACATAAACATTTAGCAGTGTAACATATATATCAAAACAAACCAGAACAGTTCACTTTATATACATTCCCTTTGGAGAGGAGGTGAGAAAACAAACACAGAACAGATGTTAGTTATGCTGAATGTACTACTGGAGGGTACTCAGATACTAAGGTGATGAATATGGTAAAAGAAATGAATATTCTCTTCTGGAACTGCTATTCCTAACTGACAAAAAAGCAGTAAGTGCTTCATTCCTCTGCTCATCAATGTACCACCTAACAACCAAACACTGAAGATAAACACTCTGGATTTTCCTCAGGAAACTAGCACACACAACAAACGTTACTAATTACCGACTGATATCCACCTTTCCCTCCTCATTTGGTATTGCTGAAAGTTGGCTTTGATCACAAACGCCACATTCCTCTACAATAAATTAAATCACTGTAGCAGCTATGAAAAGTTTCTGTAAATTCCTATGATTACATTGTCAAAGTATTTGTCTTTCTTGTTTTATTCGTAAGATTATACTTTGTATATACAAAGAAACCTTGTTTTGGAAAACTATTTAGTAGAAACTAGTCCTCTGGGTTGCAGGGCAAGCCACAGGTTTTGTTGGGCACACGGGGAGTCCATTTATCTTGTCCCTGCCTAGGACCTGCCCCTGCACATTTTTGTATAACCACAACCACCTCTTTCCTGCTAACATAGGCACCGGCTTGTGAAGCAGTTCTGATCTCTCATTATGAAGCTTATTGTCTGCCCACAATGTATACAACGTTTTCTGGTCCTACTGAAAAAGAGCCCCAGGGGAGAAAGGCAACAGCATGGAAATAAATTCAAGAACTTCAGTCTCAGGATTAGAGAAGAACTTGCTGTGAGTGATCAGAGGTGTGGACGAGGGAAGAAATGAAACAAGAAGTGCTACAACAGGAGCTGAGAATGTCCTGTTGTTGGCATCACGGGAGGTAGAGAGTGACTGCACACAGACCACTGAGCAGGCACTGCCTTAGGCTGTTACTGCTGAGCAGAAATCATGATACAGCTATTATTAATAATAGTATAATGGTGCTCAGAGGTCTCTCAATGGTGTTAGAAGCAGCAAATGAGACACCAGATGAGGCCTAGAGAATAAGGTCCTGCCTTATGCCTTTCCATCTTTTCCCATTTACAGGCGTTCTACAAGTCTGTATTACTTCAAAGCCCTGTATGTTGCATAATCTGAACACAGACTATGTAAGTAATGTGTAAATGCAAGAACATTAAGCATACCTGTCTATCAAATACCCCTAAAATTCACCCTTTATTTTATTTACTACACGGTGAATCACTACCAGTCATTCACTCGACTTTTTTTCCCCCACTTGCTAACGTTGTCCAGAATTTCCCATCTCAGTGTTTTCTGCTGTTGTGCTGTTCCTTTAGTATTATTGTACTGCTCTCCTCGGCTCACTGTCTGAGTATTGTGAACTCATCTGGACACAACTGTTCTTTCCTTACGTTTGGAAAATGACCAGCACACTAGTGTTACTGAAAAAGATAGAAAGTAGGTAAACTTTGTTTTCATTTGTTCTTACTCTTCTTTTGTTCCTCTTCCAAGAAACCCACTCCTCTTGGCAGGCACTGACTGTGTGAGATAACTTGCTAACACTGTAGGACATGCAATTAAAAGTAGCATGTTCATGAAACACACGTGATTTATCACACAGAATTGAGCTAAACTGCAGCTTCTTACCTCCACTAGAAAGTCCCAGTGAGTAAAGGGCAGCAGAATGTCCATTTGTTTTCCTCACACCAGATTCTGTTTCAGAGTTTCTCCTTTAGTATTTTGCCACCTGAGGTTTAAACTTTCCCTGCTGCATGCAAAATGAAGGAAACCGAGTCATAGCAAAGACAGGTTTGGCCTGAAGTCTCTTGGATGAAGCCCCAAACCTAAGAGAAGAAATACTTCAGATAACTTTGCATTCAAACTAAAGGGATAGAAAGGAACTGATGTGTGTTCCCGACACGGAAAAGCCACAACTGTGTAACATTTCACTTGTCCAAGTGAACATGATGATCTGTGTTAAAGAGGAAAAACTAATGTCAGATCTGCAGCTGTGCTGATTTCCATTACAGTACTTCACTTTAATAGGCCTGATATATCAGTTAGGGTTTTGTCTTGTTTCTTTCCTATAAATGTTATTGTGTTGATATCTAGGGGGGAAAACAGATACTTTGAGTATTACGTAGAACTGTTTTCAGGTTGTGCTAAATTCACGAAGCAAAACAGAAATCTATAAAACATTCTCTTTGCCTTAAATACCATTTCCAAAGTTTCCAGTTTTCACAGTTGCGTTTTGCCTTTCCATCAAGTGAAAGCATCTCAGTTGCTAGAAAACAGCAGGGATATCTCTTACACCATATGGGGAGGATTGAGGATTTCGGACATGAAGCAGTCCAAAAATTGCAGGCAAATACAAGAAGAAAATAATTTAGAAGTATTTTGGTTTAGAGAGAGGTTTGAGAATGAGCCTTTACTTGAAAGTCCATAAATTATCCCCATCCTGCAAAGAATTTAGGCACATGTAGCCCTGTTGAAGCTTACCAAGGAACCTACCCAAGATTCCTATAGGCCTCCATATAGACCAGACCTTTGGACTGCAAAACTCTGGATTTAATTTCCCATTCCAGTTACTGATGGTGCTTAACCTCATATGAGATAGATAATCATTTAAACAAGGTTAGTTTTTGTACCTATACATTTCCTATTTTCCCATTGTACAGCTATATTAGCAAAACCAGAACACGACCTATGGGTTTTTAAAGACTGCAGCATACACAGGTGACATTTATTACAAGACTGAATGACAAGCTCTGAAGACAAACACAGGCATTCTTCAGCAGCAGAAGCGCTACCAGGAGAGCCCAGATGTCTCACTGACCTGCTCTAGCATTTGGCAGGGCAGAGTTGCTATCACGTTGACTCCTCGAGGCAGAAAACTAACTCTCAGCCCCTTTGGTGCTCAAAACCATGAAAAACACAAGCCTTTGGAGACACCATCACAAATACTTCCAGCTGTAAAACATGAAGATCTTTGTGCTACTGCAAGATGTGAATTTGTAGAAAGACTTCTCTGCATGAGGGACAGTAACTATAAAACTCTTTAAGCATAAATATGTTTCACTGACAACAACCACATATTTGTTTCTCACTGGATACCACCCTTTACTCTATGCTGGTCTGAATGCATCTTTGAAATTACCTGAGTACTAATTACATATACATACCGTAGCTGTGGGAGTGTTGCAAAGGTCATGAGCCACTTTACACTGAAACCAACGCCCTTACCAGCATTTTTCAAAAAAAGTTTCCAAAATAAAACATATAACTTTTTCATAGAATGAAAGAAGTGGATGAGATATCATTAGCATTGTTAAGTTTCTATTCAAGTACAGTTACAAATACCAAAAGAATAGTTCTGGAAGCATTTTACACAGTGACTAATACAAAATATTTCATCTGTGTCAGCATCCATCTAATTCTAGATTACGTTTTGGCATTTCAGACAAAAGCCATCCCGGCAAAAATTAAACTGAGGAACAAATAATACGATTATGACAATTTATATTCGTAACAGTTGTGATTGGTAGCATCAGTGCTTGCTAATCCTTTGATAAATTCTTGTTACCTTTCAGTTCCCAAATGTATCTATGCAAGTATAAAGCATATTGGAGGCAGATGCTGCAGCAGATGAATGTGCTTGCCAAGTGGTGTTTTGTTTGTTGGGGTTTTTTTCATCTAGGTATTCTTAACTGTCACGTTACGTGCACCGAACAGTTCCTACTTCTGGCACACTTCACACAATGTTCTGGGACATTGATTAATACAGCTGGGTTCTTTTCCCCCCCATTCTTCTTCCTATTCTTTCCCACATCTTCATGTTAGGCCTCATCTCACAGCTTTTACTCAGATGAGTAATATCATTTACTCCAGTGGCACTATTTACATGAATAAAAGAAATAGCAATAAACTTGCATGAACTACAGTCATTCATATTTGAGCCAGTCCAGTAAAGCTTTTTTGGTTTGGTGGGTTTTTTGGGTTTTTTTTCCCTTTCTTAAGCTTGAAATATCATAATGGAATACAGTAAAACAGAATGAAAACTGACTTCATGACAATCAAATTTAAAAATGGGTTTCTTCTACAACAACTCACATTAACAGGAACACAGCATCTACTTGGTTCTTTTAAGTCTTATAGGCAAGAGTCAAAAAAAAAAAAACCCCTACCAATTTTTATTTTAACTTATTACCTGAATTTGGAGAGACTTGAGATATCAATGATGTTGTATCTTTTTGTATTTTACACTGTCTCCCACCATTGAAAAATCAGAACAATTTCTACCTTAATTTAATAGGAGGGGGGCTTCGTGTTGTCTCTGCTATTCACCTGTTTCGCTCCTTAAATGTCCGTAGGGGCTTGAGTTTGTTTTTTTTATAAGTTTTGGAATTCATTCACTTTTATTGTTATTATCTTCTGAAAGTAAAGAGGGGTTGTTTGGCTGCACAGCGAATGTAGAAAAGGGCATCAACCTCATACATTACTTTGCAGGCTGCTCCTGTTTTGAAAGGAGTGTACCTATGCCTGCACAAAGGTAGGTATCGTTATGAGAGCATGCATATATGCAACAATATTGTGATATAAAAAGGCTGGATAGGTCTAGGAGCTCGAAAGCAACATCCTTCCGCTCTAAACTGCTTTATTACTGGCATTCCCTCCCTCTTGGGCATGTGTTCAGCTGAGACTAGGCCAAATTGGCAGTCATTTTCAAAGTGCTTGGCAGCCCCATGATCCCTGGGAGTTTTCAGCTGACATCTCTCTCTCAACCAGTCTATGCAAGGGTCAGTGGGAGACCTGACTCCCAGGCCCTGGCTTGCTCTGGCTGTGTCATGAGTCAGGACCAATATAAATTAAAACCTTAAAGCCATACTGTGAAGGCATTCTTTACCCCCTGAGGTATTTTTTTTTCCCTGTGACAGATTGCCTTTCTACCAGTAGATTGGATAATACAGTAGCAAGTACGTTCCTTTGAGTTGAAGAAAGGGGGAACATCTGGCAAAGAGACAGTTAAACTTACACCAAATTCTTAATATTTTTGGTAGATTTGTTGATGCTCAACAAGCAGGAGTGAAATAATAATAATACTAGGGGATGCTTATCACTTAGAAACAATAGTACAATGACAATGTTCACACTGACGGAAAAAATGGGAGTAGAAATTAATAGTGACAGTCCTGCAGGAAACAAGGGAGAAATTGGATACCAAGTTATAAAATACAGACTAACCCAATAGGCACATGCTGCTGTTATTATATTAATATTGTTAAAAATATCAAAGCACTTTAAAAATGGAATTGTACTGTAGGTAGATAGACAGTATTATTTCCACATTCTTTTAAATAGAAATTTTCACTCCTTGTTTGGCTTGGAGGCATGGATGTAATTTGTTGCTCAAAAAACAGGAGCTGAATGCTGTGAAAAATAAGACTCGGGATTAAAGTCTCCCTTCTGAAGGACAGAATCAGGCTACACAGAGAGCTCGCTCTGTTATTAACAAAACCACCTGAGTCACTGCAGATATGGATTTCACTGATGTTGTTCAGAAGTGGGGTGGGCTGTGTTTATTTAGTTAGTTAGAGAACAGGGAGAGATTGTTTTGCCTCTGTGCGAAAACAAACAGAGAAAAAAACTTACCAAACTCATGTAAATAAAGAAGTAAACACGAACCTCAACAAATGTCACCTGCTGATGAACCTAATCCCACAGCTCATGCTCAGACAGGTACAATCCCTCTAAAAAAATCAGCGGACTACTCGATACAGATAAAGTGCATAATATGAGCTGTACATCCTGAAGGAAAAGACCACGGTGTCGGTATTAGCAATTCAAGGTGTTACTGCAGCTGCTGTGTTCTCCTGCTAGCTAGCACGGTGGAGGACAATCCCCGACATACATATCAGAGCCTTGATAATAACAAGGCCTCATAGTAGAGTAATTTCAGCTGAAATCAGGGGATTAGGGAATTGATGTGGCCCCAGATGATGCCTCAAGAGGGAAGGGGGTTCCTTCGAGGGTGCAAGATAACCCTACAAGAGGCTTCTCCTCCATGCCGTCCCCAGGTAGAGATGAAGGATGGCTGCTGCCTTTGCTTTTCCCCCATCTGAAATGCCGAAGGAGCTGTGAGAAGCAGCATCGGTACCTGGGGCTGGATGATGGAGACAGCACAAAGATGGGCTCGGCCCCAGTTCTACCCCTACACATCCCGGTGGGCACACAATCTCGTACCACCCTGATGCTGATTAAAAGATCCGAACAAAGCCCACAACACAAACACACTACACGGACCCAAAGCTTGTTCTCTTTGTCAGCTGATTGCAAACAAAAATATCTGTTCTCCCACAGAGACTTCAAGCAAAGTCCTCAACTCGTTTTCCTTCCAGGAAGTGTCTCCATGCAAAAAATGTAACTCCCTGTTTTTGGTGAGGACGCATTTCCTCCCCTCTTGGCTCTCCACGAGACAGACCTTCATTTTCTACCAGACACTGAGACTTGACTTAATAAGCAACGGAGGTAAAATATCCACTCTTTACACGTAGGGTATCCTGAGGTACATGCAAGCATTGCTCTAAGATGTGATAAAGTAATCTAAAGATAGGCCCAGCCTGCCAGTTCAGGCCTAAAGGGATTTGATTCAGTGTCAAAACCTTTGGCTCAGGAGGTCACTCTCTCTTCTTGCTTTTCGTATAACAAAGGCAGAGGGGGTTGGGGAGGGAGGGTTTCCTCCTCCTTTTTTTTTTTTCTTTTTTTTTTCTTTTTTTTTTTTTTTTCTGTCTTGTGAATTCATCAAGTGTTGTTTGTTGAGCAGCAGGCCTTTATTCAGCCTACTGAAACATTTTCATTAGACGGAGGCCTCTGAAGTACGCTGGCGGCTGGGACCGCGCGAGGACAAAAATCTTAGGCCTCTCCAGAAGCCGGCTGATTGAAATCAGCACTGTGTCAGGGGCTGTCATATCTCAGAAAAGACATAAAACACACGGAAACATCAATAAGCAACAAGCCTCTGACAGCTCCGAGACATTCCAGCTGACAAGAAGAGAAAAGGGGTAAGGTTAGGGCTCATGGGGGATATTTAAAATGCCTAACAGCCAGCCGAAGTGTTGGCAGGCTTCAGGGAGGCCCAGAAAAGACAAGATAAAGTCTATCAGGTTATCACCTGGTTCGAGACGGATCCCTCACAGCAAGGCCACAGGGATGAGACAATGACACGGTGGTGCCTTTTTTTTTTTTAACTATTATTATTATTATTCTTTCATTATTTATTTTTAAAATGTATCAGAGAAACAGACCGCATTTACACTGAGGTTACCCAGACAACGTTTGTGCTGGAGAAGATTAAAAAAAAAAAAAAGAAGAAAAAGGAGAAGAAATGTAAAAGAGGGAGGACAAAAAGAGAATCCTGTGAGTTAAAGAATTCTGCTTCCAGCTACCATGTACAGAAATCAAAAAGGATTAACAAGTTTTTTTTCATTTAATTTCCTGTACACCAGACGCTTTTGTTAAGAGATCAGAGATATTGCTATTTATTGAATTTTTAATATGATCTTTATTAAAAGGCAGCACACATGTTTGGTTTTCCTTTTTTTTTTTTTTTTTAAAACATGCATGGGTATAAAAATCAAAGCAGAGGAATGAACCATGGTTGTTTGATTTTGGTCTCTTTATATTATGGTGATTCAGACTCTTATTTAAATTTTAAAATAATAAAAACCCAGCCCACATAGAAACAGCTCCTCATCCTTCTTTTAACTCACATCTATTCTGCTAAGTAAGCAATGGGCCCAGAGCAGCACTTTGACCAATCAGATAATGAATTCTGCCTTTAGAGTCAGCACAAGACCAAGAAATGAGGTGCAGAGCTGAGTAAAAAGGGCTACATGTAAATATTTCACATTTTTTAGATTACAAACCACACATTCAAAATTTCACCACCAGCTTGCAAATCTGTAATCACCACTGTACACGCTCATTTGTTACAGACAATACCCGCAGGTTAGTCCTCAGCATGGATTGTAACACTAATGAAAGGAGTAAAAACCAACTATAAGACCCCCTCCCACCCTCTGGTTCTGGGTGCTAAGAAACAGGACCAATTTTGTCTTGGAAGAGTGAAGATTACTTCAGCAGAACCTGTTTTACCCAGTCATTTAAAAAACATATCAAACCATCCTCTGCAGTGATAGTCACAGCAATTCCCTCCTTAAGTATTTGGCATGACAAAACTAGGATGATTTTTACAGTTAGTCTTGTGCTAAAATCTAAGCAAACTCAAACAGGACCAAAAACATATCCTGACCAAGACTACCTACTTACTTTTCTATCTGCAGCTCTGTAGTTGTTCTTTAGAACCTGTAACTATATTCTGCAACCATTTAAAAAGCAGATTAGACTCAGACTCCACAGAATATCCTACTTCTTTCTTTGTTACACTGCTCATACTGGTGTAAATCCATAGGATTCAAGCAAGTTCTGCTGGGTATAAATATTATTGAGCTGGCCTGAAGCTTGGAAGACAGGTTCAAATGCTTTCTTCTGCCAGATTTCAGCTCTGTATGACCTATGAATCACTCGATCTCTTTGACAAAACCTTTTGTAACCTGAGTTGATGGACCTCAAGAGCGAAGGTGGACATGAGCTCTACCACCTCATTTTTAGTTTCTTTTTCTGGCAAGGTTTTTCCTTTCTGGCATGTCAGCTGGGCTTCACTGTGCCTTTAATCCCATATGTCTTTGTTGCATGCCATGTCAGGAAACTTCATGGAAGCAGCCTTTTGGATTTTGTTGATCATAACATCGTAGCAGGGCAAACTACAAGTAAACTGCTGGGGCAGCCACAAGGAGCTGACCA